>WFMF01000437.1:87416-153275 GCA_011033025.1 Beroe forskalii
TAATAGACAGCTCACTCGGCGCTGCTACCTAGCACCTCGTTCGCAAATTTCAAGCACTGCAATTCAAATCAACCAAATACATTTTACCGTATCAAATACATTTTACCGTATCAAAAAATTCCAATTATCAGATCAAAAGTTACGTAGCAACATATTAAAAACAGCTTAAACAGGAATGAACGGGCGGCGCGCACAATATGTAACCATAGCAATGCGCACGCCTAAGCGCCTATATCCATACTTCACGTGGGTACTTAAAATGTGTCTGCAAACTTACAAAGGACAAAAACGTTACGACGTACAAAATAATAGTACAGAGAATGCAAAATTATATTAGAGATGATAGTGATTGTCTTTGTATGATCAGAAATTTTAATAAAGTTATAATTTGTTAATTTAATATCAATATTCATCTGATTTGGAAATTTTTTTACTTTTATTTTCTGTTTCAATGCTGGCGCTCGTTCCAAGGATGGGCCTGGCCGCGAAAATCGATAAATATTTTAAATTCATTATTTTAGCGTGAAAAGATTTGATGAAATAGAATCAGCAAGTTTTTGAAAAAGAATCACTTTCAAGAATAGAATCACACGAGCATTGAACCCAAAAAACACGATCTCTGCTTACCCTCTCATTTGTCTTTTTGTAAAACAAAAAGGCGACTGGAGAGGGAAAAAATTACTTGTTTGGATCAACGAATTCCATGGTCACACAAGTCATTATATCATGGAAATTGAAACAGCCAAATTACTATGATCTCCATGATTTCTTTTGCAATATTTTGTTTTCCGCGGAACAACAGCAAAAGATTGTACTATTGTAGGTATAACCGTGAAAACACCGTGATTTTTTGCATTTTTTCCAGTAATAACACCTTACCATCGGGGTCAGTGTTCCTGTAGTAGAGACAGGTTAGGACATGATCTGGGTCTTTGGAGTAGTCGAGATCCCTGATATTGTTCTCCTTCCTCCAAGTGAACACACTGTCTATCATTTTAGCTGCTTCAGTCTTGTCCTAGGAGGGGTGATTAGGGGTTAGAGAAGGGGTTATGTAGGGGTTTAAAGAACGAGGGGTAGAGGGGGGTTGTAGGGGGTTTAGAGAACGAGGACAGGGTGGAGGGGGTTATGTAGGGGTTTAAAGAACGAGTAGACAGGGGTGATTAGGGGGGTTATGGAGGGGTTTAGAGAACGAGTAGACAGGGGTGATTAGGGTTAGAGAGGGGGTTATGTAGGGTTTAGAGAACGAGTAGACAGGGGTGATTAGGGGTTAGAGAAGGGGTTATGTAGGGTTTAGAGAACGAGTAACAGGGGTGATTAGAGAGGGGTTATGTAGGGTTTAGAGAACGAGTAGACAGGGGGTGATTAGGGGTTAGAGAGGGGGTTATGTAAGGGTTTAGAGAACGAGTAGACAGGGGTGATTAGGGGTTAGAGAGGGGGTTATGTAGGGGTTTAGAGAACGAGTAGACAGGGGTGATTAGGGGTTAGAGAGGGGGTTATGTAGGGGTTTAGAGAACGAGTAGACAGGGGTGATTAGGGGTTAGAGAGGGGTTATGTAGGGGTTTGCAGAGAACGAGTAGACAGGGGTGATTAGGGGTTAGAGGGGGGGTTATGTGGGGTTTTAGAGAACGAGTAGACAGGGGTGATTAGGGGTTAGAGAGGGGTTATGTAGGGGTTTAGAGAACGAGTAGACAGGGGTGATTAGGGGTTAGAGAGGGGGTTATGTAGGGGTTTAGAGAACGAGTAGACAGGGGTGATTAGGGGTTAGAGAGGGGTTATGTAGGGGTTTAGAGAACGAGTAGACAGGGGTGATTAGGGGTTAGAGAGGGGGTTATGTAGGGGTTTAGAGAACGAGTAGACAGGGGTGATTAGGGGTTAGAGAGGGGTTATGTAGGGGTTTAGAGAACGAGTAGACAGGGGTGATTAGGGGTTAGAGAGGGGGTTATGTAGGGGTTTAGAGAACGAGTAGACAGGGTGATTAGGGGTTAGAGAGGGGGTTATGTAGGGGTTTAGAGAACGAGTAGACAGGGGTGATTAGGGGTTAGAGAGGGGTTATGTGGGGGTTTAGAGAACGAGTAGACAGGGGTGATTAGGGGGTTAGAGAGGGGTTATGTAGGGGTTTAGAGAACGAGTAGACAGGGGTGATTAGGGGTTAGAGAGAGGGTTATGTAGGGGTTTAGAGAACGAGTAGACAGGGGTGATTAGGGGTTAGAGAGGGTTATGTAGGGGTTTAGAGAACGAGTAGACAGGGGTGATTAGGGGTTAGGGAGGGGTTATGTAGGGGTTTAGAGAACGAGTAGACAGGGGTGATTAGGGTTAGAGAGGGGGTTATGTAGGGGTTTAGAGAACGAGGGGGTGATTATGGGTTAGAGAGGGGGTTTAGAGAACGAGTAGACAGGGTGATTAGGGGTTAGAGAGGGGTTATGTAGGGGTTTAGAGAACGATTAGACAGGGTGATTAGGGGTTAGAGAGGGGGGTTATGTGGGGGTTTAGAGAACGTAGACAGGGGTGATTATGTAGGGGTTAGAGAGGGGTTATGTAGGGGGCTTAGAACGATTAGACAGGGTGATTAGACAGGGGTGATTAGGGGGTTAGAGAGGGTTATGTAGGGGTTTAGAGAACGAGTAGACAGGGGTGATTAGGGGGTTAGAGAGGGGTTATGTAGGGGTTTAGAGAACGAGTAGACAGGGGTGATTAGGGGTTAGAGAGGGGTTATGTAGGGGTTTAGAGAACGAGTAGACAGGGGTGATTAGGGGTTAGAGAGGGGGTTATGTAGGGGTTTAGAGAACGAGTAGACAGGGGTGATTAGGGGTTAGAGAGGGGGTTATGTAGGGGTTTAGAGAACGAGTAGACAGGGGTGATTAGGGGTTAGAGAAGGGGTTATGTAGGGGTTTAGAGAACGAGTAGACAGGGGTGATTAGGGGTTAGAGAGGGGGTTATGTAGGGGTTTAGAGAACGAGTAGACAGGGGTGATTAGGGGTTAGAGAGGGGTTATGTAGGGGTTTAGAGAACGAGTAGACAGGGGTGATTAGGGGTTAGAGAGGGGTTATGTAGGGGTTTAGAGAACGAGTAGACAGGGGTGATTAGGGGGTTAGAGAGGGGTTATGTAGGGGTTTAGAGAACGAGTAGACAGGGGTGATTAGGGGTTAGAGAGGGGTTATGTAGGGGTTTAGAGAACGAGTAGACAGGGGTGATTAGGGGTTAGAGAGGGGTTATGTAGGGGTTTAGAACGAACGAGTAGACAGGGGTGATTAGGGGTTAGAGAAGGGGGGTTATGTAGGGGTTTAGAGAACGAGTAGACAGGGGTGATTAGGGGTTAGAGAGGGGGTTATGTAGGGGTTTAGAGAACGAGTAGACAGGGGTGATTAGGGGTTAGAGAGAGGGGGTTATGTAGGGGTTTAAAGAACGATTAGACAGGGGTGATTAGGGGTTAGAGAGGGGGTTATGTAGGGGTTAAGGGGGCCGGGGGGGGTCTGAGGTCGATTTTCGGTTTTTTGTTGTTTCTGATAGAGCTGAACGCCAGCTACCAATAGGTTTTTACCGCATCAAAAATATTCCTCTAGCCGAAGTTATGAATTTTCAAATCGCCAGTTCGCCTGTAATTACAGTGCGCGCGCAAACTTACGACGCGATTTGCCGAAAATCAACACAAATCTATTCCTCCTACAGTTTTTGAGGAAAACCCTTGAAACTTGGTAGTTATGTTCTAGGGCATAAAACTAAACTTTTGAGCGAGCCGATTTTTGATTTAGGCCTCAGAAGTGAAAATATGAATTTTCAAAGTTGGCTCCTGTCCCAAAATGGTCAAAAATGACGATTTTCAAATTTCAAAAATTCATATTTTCACTTCTGAGGCCTAAATAAAAATCGGCTCGCTCAAAGTTTTCGTTTTTTTTTGAAAAACACAAGGGAAGAAATCCTTAAAAACTTTTCCCAAAAACAAAAAGATTTTCGGCAAATCCCGTAAGTTTGCGATTTTATCTGCAACACCCAATTTGGAGAAAATTCGCGTCGAACTGGGTAATATTTTTGCGCGCGCGCACGTTCAACATCAGGCAAAAAATGGCGACGCTCAACCATAAGAAAACGATTATGACAGGGAGGTGGGGGTTAGAGGGGGTTATGTAGGGGTTTGAGAACGAAATTAGACAGGGTGATTAGGGGTTAGAGAGGGGTTATGTAGGGGTTTAGAGAACGAACAAAAGACAGGGGTGATTAGGGGTTAGAGGGGGTTATGTAGGGGTTTAGAGAACAGTAGTAGACAGGGGTGATTAGGGGTTAGAGAAGGGGTTATGTAGGGGTTTAGAGAATGAGTAGACAGGGGTGATTAGGGGTTAGAGAGGGTTATGTAGGGGTTTAGAGAACGAGTAGACAGGGGTGATTAGGGGTTAGAGAGGGGGTTATGTAGGGGTTTAGAGAACGAGTAGACAGGGGTGATTAGGGGTTAGAGAGGGGGTTATGTAGGGGTTTAGAAAACGAGTAGACAGGGGTGATTAGGGGTTAGAGAGGGGGTTATGTAGGGGTTTAGAGAACGAGTAGACAGGGGTGATTAGGGGGTTATGTAGGGGTTGAGAACAGGGGGGTGATTAGGGGTTAGAGAGGGGGTTATGTAGGGGTTTAGAGAACAGTAGACAGGGGTGATTAGGGGTTAGAGAGGGGGTTATGTAGGGGGTTTGAGAACGAGTAGACAGGGGTGATTAGGGTTAGAGGGGGTTATGTAGGGGTTTAGAGAACGAGTAGACAGGGGTGATTAGGGGTTAGAGAGGGGTTATGTAGGGGTTTAGAGAACGAGTAGACAGGGTGATTAGGGTTAGAGAGGGGGGTTATGTAGGGGTTTAGAGAACGAGTAGACAGGGGTGATTAGGGGTTAGAGAGGGGTTATGTAGGGGTTTAGAGAACAGAGTAGACAGGGGTGATTAGGGGTTAGAGAGGGGTTATGTAGGGGTTTGAGGGAACGAGTAGACAGGGGTGATTAGGGGTTAGAGAGGGGGGTTATGTAGGGGTTTAGAGAACGAGTAGACAGGGGAGATTAGTGGTTAGAGAGGGGGTTATGTGGGGGTTTAGAGAACAGTAGACAGGGGTGATTAGGGGTTAGAGGGAGGTTATGTAGGGGGTTTAGAGAACGAGTAGACAGGGGTGATTAGGGTTAGGAGGGGTTGTGTTTTAGAACGAGTAGACAGGGGTGATTAGGGGTTAGAGGGGGTTATGTAAAGTTTAGAGAACGAGTAGACAGGGTTGATTAGGGGTTAGAGAGGGGGTTGCACACCAGGGGTTTAAAAACGAGTAAAACTCTGGGTGATTAATCCGATAGAGAAGGGGGGTTATGTAGGGGTTTTAGAGAACGAGTAGACAGGGGTGATTAGGGTTAGAAACTAGGGGTTATGTAGATTTAGAGCTCAACCACACTAAAATGATTAGGGGTTAGAGTGACTGTCTATGTGAATATTTAGAGAACAGTGAACAGGGGTGATTAGGGGTTAGAGAGGGGGTTATGTAGGGGTTTAGAGAACCTGACAAAGGGGTATTTAGGGGTTAGAGAGGGGTTATGTAGGGGTTTAGAGAACGAGTAGACAGGGGTGATTAGGGGTTAGAGAGGGGTTATGTAGGGGGTTTAGAGAACGGTCTAGACAGGGGTGATTAGGGTTAGAAGGGGTTGTGTAGGGGTTTAGAGAACGAGTAGACAGGGGTGATTAGGGGTTAGAGAGGGTTATGTAGGGGTTTAGAGAACGAAGTGAACAGGGGTGATTAGGGGGTTAGAGAAGGGGGTTGTAACAGGTTTTAGAGAACATCTAGACAGGGTGATTAGGGGTTAGAGAGGGGTTATGTAGGGGTTTAGAGGAACAACGTGCTGCAAGGGTGATTAGGGGTCAAGAGAGGGGTTATGTAGGGGTTTAGAGAACTGAGTAGACAGGGGTGATTAGGGGTTAGAGGGGGTTATGTAGGGGTTTAGAGAACGAGTAGACAGGGATGATTAGGGGTTAGAGGGGTTATGTGGGGTTTAGAGAACAGAGTAGACAGGGGTGATTAGGGGTTAGAGAGGGGGTTATGTAGGGGTTTAGAGAACGAGAGTAGACAGGGGTGATTAGGTTAGAGGGGGTTATGTAGGGGTTTTGAGATGATTAAGGGTTAGGGAGGGTTATGATTTAGAGAAATGAGTGACAGTTTCGTTAGGGGTTAGAAGGGTTATGTAGGGGTTTAGAACAGTTGGGGTGATTAGGGGTTAGAGAGGGGTTATGTAGGGGTTTGAGAACGAGTGAACATGGGTGATTAGGGGGTTAGAGAGGGGGTTATGTAGGGGTTTTTAGAACGAGTAGACAGGGGTGATTAGGGGTTAGAGGGGGTTATGTAGGGGTTTAGAGAACAGTGAATAAGGGGTGATTAGGGGTTAGAGAAGGGGTTATGTAGGGGTTTAGAGAACGAGTAGACAGGGGTGATTAGGGGTTAGAGAGAGGGTTATGTAGGGGTTTAGAGAACGAGTAGACAGGGGGTGATTAGGGGTTGAGAGGGGGTTATGTAGGGGTTTAGAGAACGAGTAGACAGGGGTGATTAGGGGTTGAGAGGGGGTTATGTAGGGGTTTAGAGAACGAGTAGACAGGGGTGATTAGGGGTTAGAGAGGGGTTATGTAGGGGTTTAGAGAACGAGTAGACAGGGGTGATTAGGGGTTAGAGGGGTTATGTAGGGGTTTAGAGAACGAGTAGACAGGGGTGATTAGGGGTTAGGGAGGGGGTTATGTAGGGGTTTAGAGAATGAGTAGACAGGGGTGATTAGGGGTTAGAGAGGGGTTATGTGGGGTTTAGAGAACGAGTATACAGGGGTGATTAGGGGTTAGGGAGGGGGGTTATGTAGGGGTTTAGAGAACGAGAGTAGACAGGGGTGATTAGGGGTTAGAGAGGGGGTTATGTAGGGGTTTAAAGAACGAGTAGACAGGGGTGATTAGGGGTTAGGGAGGGGGTTATGTAGGGGTTTAGAGAACGAGTAGACAGGGGTGATTAGGGGTTAGAGAGGGGGTTATGTAGGGGTTTAGAGAACGAGTAGACAGGGGTGATTAGGGGTTAGAGAGTGCATGGGAGTACTCCAAAGGAGGGCAGTTCGGCAGCAGGGTAGTTGGTATGCTTTCCATTTCATGTACTCATGAGACCAATATTTCTCTCATAAGTGGGATACTTAATGTATAACTAAGCTTTATGAAGTGATGTAAGGGTTATATTGCATATTGATTGATTGTGTCGAGAACAATAAAATTTTAGTTTGATTGATTGGATTTGAGTTTGATTGTATAAGTGTATACGTATCACGAATCACGCCACATGATCGTTCAAATTAAAGATTTCACGACAATTGCTTTTGGTTTGAGTTATTTCATTGTAACATAGCAACTAAAGATTCTCACGCTTTGAGTGTATTTGGAAACATCCGTTTCATCCTGGCGGGGGTGTTAGAGGTCACATTAATTTTAAGAGGTAGCTTTGGATATGGTCAGGGCTATGGATATTTGTACTTCTAAGGAATAGGTGGTGGATCTACCTAAATTTGTAATTTTGTAGGAGATTCCAAACTTATTAAAATATTGTAGATGCTTAAAGTCACATCAAAATTTTGATAATTCCTTGTGACATACAAGCATACAGTATAGCCGAACCCTCAGCCGATAAGGCAGCAACAAGTCGCACGGGATGTCACTCATGACTATTGCCAGTCTACGCACCGCAGTCCTAAAGCCTACCTTCTCATCATACAATGAATTATAACAAAATTTAAAAGGTTTCTAATCTGAGATTCTTGGAATCTTAGAAAGTAAGAAGATTCTTTAGCCTCAACAAGCCTCAATTCTTGAGGGATGAAAGCCATTAGCGCAAAATATATAATACAACTGTCCTGTCCTCAACTGAACAACTCTCGTGATTTCGACATGACCCTTTACATCTATACCCTTTCTTGGGCACTCCCCACAGACTAAATGCAGTATAAATAACTAAAGCGATACAAATAACTAAAGGGAGATAACTAAATAACACAGAGAAAGTTATTTAGCTTTAATTAAGAATGTCCAACGACCCGATGCGTGAAAGCAGCACAAACAATTCCTCACCAGATGGGAAGTGGGGTTTAGTGGGTTACACCCTGCACCAGATGGGAAGTGGGGTTTAGTGGTTTACAACCTGCAACAGATGGGAAGTGGGGTTTAGTGGTTTACAACCTGCACCAGATGGGAAGTGGGGTTTAGTGGTTTACAACCTGCAACAGATGGGAAGTGGGGTTTAGTGGGTTACAACCTGCACCAGATGGGAAGTGGGGTTTAGTGGTTTACAACCTGCACCAGATGGGAAGTGGGGTTTAGTGGTTTACAACCTGCAACAGATGGGAAGTGGGGTTTAGTGGTTTACAACCTGCACCAGATGGGAAGTGGGGTTTAGTGGGTTACAACCTGCAACAGATGGGAAGTGGGGTTTAGTGGGTTACAACCTGCACCAGATGGGAAGTGGGGTTTAGTGGTTTACAACCTGCAACAGATGGGAAGTGGGGTTTAGTGGTTTACACCCTGCACCAGATGGGAAGTGGGGTTTAGTGGGTTACAACCTGCACCAGATGGGAAGTGGGGTTTAGTGGTTTACAACCTGCACCAGATGGGAAGTGGGGTTTAGTGGTTTACAACCTGCACAGATGGGAAGTGGGGTTTAGTGGGTTTACAACCTGCACCAGATGGGAAGTGGGGTTTAGTGGGTTACAACCTGCACCAGATGGGAAGTGGGGTTTAGTGGGTTACAACCTGCACCAGATGGGAAGTGGGGTTTAGTGGTTTACAACCTGCAACAGATGGGAAGTGGGGTTTAGTGGGTTACAACCTGCACCAGATGGGAAGTGGGGTTTAGTGGGTTACAACCTGCACCAGATGGGAAGTGGGGTTTAGTGGGTTACAACCTGCACCAGATGGGAAGTGGGGTTTAGTGGTTTACAACCTGCACCAGATGGGAAGTGGGGTTTAGTGGGTTACACCCTGCAACAGATGGGAAGTGGGGTTTAGTGGTTTACAACCTGCACCAGATGGGAAGTGTGGTTTAGTGGTTTACAACCTGCACCAGATGGGAAGTGGGGTTTAGTGGGTTACAACCTGCACCAGATGGGAAGTGGGGTTTAGTGGTTTACAACCTGCACCAGATGGGAAGTGGGGTTTAGTGGGTTACACCCTGCAACAGATGGAAAGTGGGGTTTAGTGGTTTACACCCTGCACCAGATGGGAAGGGGTTTAGTGGGTTACAACCTGCAACAGATGGGAAGTGGGGTTTAGTGGGTTACACCCTGCAACAGATGGGAAGTGGGGTTTAGTGGTTTACAACCTGCACCAGATGGGAAGTGGGGTTTAGTGGTTTACAACCTGCACCAGATGGGAAGTGGGGTTTAGTGGTTTACAACCTGCAACAGATGGGAAGTGGGGTTTAGTGGTTTACAACCTGCACCAGATGGGAAGTGGGGTTTAGTGGTGGTTACAACCTGCAACAGATGGGAAGTGGGGTTTTAGTGGTTTTACAACCTGCACCAGATGGGAAGTGGGGTTTAGTGGTTTACAACCTGCACCAGATGGGAAGTGGGGTTTAGTGGTTTACAACCCTGCAGATGGGATGGCCCAGTGGAATAATTTTTATAGATGGGAAGGGAATGGGGTTTAGTGGGAAAAACCTGCACCAGATGGGAAGCGTGTCTAAGTTTCAGTGGTTTCATTCCTGCACGATAACGTCAATTTTAGTGGGTTCACTACCTGCAACATGGGAAGGGGGTTTAGTGGGTTTACAACCTGGAATAATGGGAAATCACTTTTTTTGGTTTACAACCTGCAAAAGATGGGAAGTGGGGTTTAGTGGTTTAAACCTGCAACAGATGGGAAGTGGGTTTAGTGGGTTTACAAATAAATGCAATGGGAAGTGGGGTTTAGTGGTTTACAACCTGCACCAGATGGGAAGGGGTTTAGTGGTTTACAACCTGCAACAGATGGGAAGGGGTTTAGTGGTTTACAACCTGCACCAGATTGGAAGTGGGGTTTGAATGGGTTTACAACCTGCACCAGATGGGAAGTTTTGCGGTTTACAACCAAAACCATCCAAACAGGGGTTGGCAACCAGGAAGTGGGGTTTATTTCAAAACATATTAGGGAAGTTTTTAGTGTTTGGCCCCAATGATGGGAAGTGGGGTTTTGGTTTACAAAAAGATGAGATGGGAAGTGGGGTTTAGTGGGTTACAACCTGCACCAGATGGAAGTGGGGTTTAGTGGGTTTTAACCTGCAACCAGATGGGAAGTGGGGTTTAGTGGGTTACAACCTGCACCAGATGGGAAGTGGGTTTAGTTTTATCCTGGTAGCTTTTTAAGATGGGAATGGGTTTTTTGGTTTGTATGGGAAATGGGGGGTTTAGTGGTTTACAACCTGCACCAGATGGGAAGTGGGGTTTAGTGGTTTACAACCCTGCACCAGATGGGAAGTGGGGTTTAGTGGTTTACAACCTGCACCAGATGGGAAGTGGGGTTTGGTGGGTTACAACCTACCAGATGGGAAGTGGGGTTTTAGTGTTACAACCTGCACCAGATGGGAAGTGGGGGTTTAGTGGGTTACAACCTGCACCAGATGCAGTGGGGTTTAGTGGGTTTACAACCTGCACCAGATGGGAAGTGGGGTTTAGTGGGTTACAACCTGCACCAGATGGGAAGTGGGGTTTAGTGGGTTTACAACCTGCACCAGATGGGAAGTGGGGTTTAGTGGTTTACAACCTGCAACAGATGGGAAGTGGGGTTTAGTGGTTTACAACCTGCACCAGATGGGAAGTGGGGTTTAGTGGTTTACAACCTGCACCAGATGGGAAGTGGGGTTTAGTGGGTTACAACCTGCACCAGATGGGAAGTGGGGTTTAGTGGTTTACAACCTGCCAGATGGGAAGTGGGGTTTAGTGGTTTACAACCTGCCAGATGGGAAGTGGGGTTTAGTGGTTTACAACCCTGCCAGATGGGAAGTGGGGTTTAGTGGTTTACAACCTGCCAGATGGGAAGTGGGGTTTAGTGGTTTACAACCTGCACCAGATGGGAAGTGGGGTTTAGTGGTTTACAACCTGCACCAGATGGGAAGTGGGGTTTTAGTGGTTTACAACCTGCACCAGATGGGAAGTGGGGTTTAGTGGTTTACAACCTGCACCAGATGGGAAGTGGGGTTTGGTAGTGGTTTTACAACCTGCACCAGATGGGAAGTGGGGTTTAGTGGGTTACAACCTGCACCAGATGGGAAGTGGGGTTTAGTGGTTTACAACCTGCACCAGATGGGAAGTGGGGTTTAGTGGTTTACAACCTGCACCAGATGGGAAGTGGGGTTTAGTGGTTTACAACCTGCACCAGATGGGAAGTGGGGTTTAGTGGTTTACAACCTGCACCAGATGGGAAGTGGGGTTTAGTGGGTTACAACCTGCACCAGATGGAAGTGGGGTTTAGTGGTTTACAACCTGCACAGATATGGGAAGTGGGGTTTAGTGGTTTACAACCTGCACCAGATGGGAAGTGGGGGGTTTAGTGGTTTACAACCTGCACCAGATGATGGGGGTTTGGGTTTAACCTGCACCAGATGGGGTTTTAGTGGTTTTAACCTGCACCAGATGGGAAGTGGGGTTTAGTGGTTTACAACCTGCACCAGATGGAAGTGGGGTTTAGTGGTTTACAACCTGCACCAGATGGGAAGTGGGGTTTAGTGGTGGTTTACAACCTGCACCAGATGGGAAGTGGGGTTTAGTGGTTTACAACCCTGCACCAGATGGGAAGTGGGGTTTAGTGGTTTACAACCTGCACCAGATGGGAAGTGGGGTTTAGTGGTTTACAACCTGCACCAGATGGGAAGTGGGGTTTAGTGGGTTACAACCTGCACCAGATGGGAAGTGGGGTTTAGTGGGTTACAACCTGCAACAGATGGGAAGTGGGGTTTAGTGGTTTACAACCTGCACCAGATGGGAAGTGGGGTTTAGTGGTTTACAACCTGCACCAGATGGGAAGTGGGGTTTAGTGGTTTACAACCTGCACCAACCCGGAAGTGGGGTTTAGTGGTTACAACCCAGATGGGAAGTGGGGTTTAGATGGGAAGTGGGGTTTTAGTGGTTTACAACCTGCACCAGATGGGAAGTGGGGTTTAGTGGGTTACAACCTGCACCAGATGGGAAGTGGGGTTTAGTGGTTTACAACCTGCACCAGATGGGAAGTGGGGTTTAGTGGTTTACAACCTGCACCAGATGGGAAGTGGGGTTTAGTGGGTTACAACCTGCACCAGATGGGAAGTGGGTTTAGTGGTTTACACCCTGCACCAGATGGGAAGTGGGGTTTAGTGGGTTTACAACCTGCACCAGATGGGAAGTGGGGTTTAGTGGTTTACAACCTGCACCAGATGGGAAGTGGGGTTTAGTGGTTTACAACCTGCACCAGATGGGAAGTGGGGTTTAGTGGTTTACAACCTGCACCAGATGGGAAGTGGGGTTTAGTGGGTTACAACCTGCACCAGATGGGAAGTGGGGTTGCAGTGGTTTTAGTGGTCACAACCTGCACCAGATGGGAAGTGGGGTTTAGTGGTTTACAACCTGCACCAGATGGGAAGTGGGGTTTAGTGGGTTACAACCTGCACCAGATGGGAAGTGGGGTTTAGTGGTTTACACAACCTGCAACAGATGGGAAGTGGGGTTTAGTGGTTTACAACCTGCACCAGATGGGAAGTGGGGTTTAGTGGTTTACAACCTGCACCAGATGGGAAGTGGGGTTTAGTGGTTTACAACCTGCACCAGATGGGAAGTGGGGTTTAGTGGTTTACAACCTGCACCAGATGGGAAGTGGGGTTTAGTGGGTTACAACCTGCACCAGATGGGAAGTGGGGTTTAGTGGGTTTACAACCTGCACCAGATGGGAAGTGGGGTTTAGTGGTTTACAACCTGCACCAGATGGGAAGTGGGGTTTAGTGGTTTACAACCTGCACCAGATGGGAAGTGGGGTTTGGGAGTGGTTTTACAACCTGCACCAGATGGGAAGTGGGGTTTGGTGGTTACAACCTGCACCAGATGGGAAGTGGGGTTTAGTGGTTTACAACCTGCACCAGATGGGAAGGGGGTTTAGTGGTACAACCCGCAACAGATGGGGGGGTTTAGTGGGTTACAACCTGCACCAGATGGGAAGTGGGGTTTAGTGGTTTACAACCTGCAGATGGGAAGTGGGGTTTAGTGGTTTACAACCTGCACCAGATGGGAAGTGGGGTTTAGTGGGTTACAACCTGCACCAGATGGGAAGTGGGGTTTAGTGGGTTTACAACCTGCACCAGATGGGAAGTGGGGTTTAGTGGTTTACAACCTGCACCAGATGGGAAGTGGGGTTTAGTGGGTTACAACCTGCACCAGATGGGAAGTGGGGTTTAGTGGGTTACAACCTGCACAGATGGGAAGTGGGGTTTAGTGGTTTACAACCTGCACCAGATGGGAAGTGGGGTTTAGTGGGTTACAACCTGCACCAGATGGGAAGTGGGGTTTAGTGGTTTTACAACCTGCAACAGATGGGAAGTGGGGTTTGAAGTGGTTACAACCCGCAACAGATGGGAAGTGGGGTTTAGTGGGTTACAACCTGCACCAGATGGAAGTGGGGTTTAGTGGTTTACAACCTGCACCAGATGGGAAGTGGGGTTTAGTGGTTTACAACCTGCCAGATGGGAAGTGGGGTTTAGTGGGTTACAACCTGCACCAGATGGGAAGTGGGGTTTAGTGGGTTACAACCTGCACCAGATGGGAAGTGGGGTTTAGTGGTTTACAACCTGCACCAGATGGGAAGTGGGGTTTAGTGGGTTACAACCTGCACCAGATGGGAAGTGGGGTTTAGTGGGTTACAACCTGCACCAGATGGGAAGGGGTTTAGTGGGTTACAACCTGCAACAGATTGGAAGTGTGGTTTAGTGGGTTACACCCTGCACCAGATGGGTAGTGGGGTTTAGTGGTTTACACCCTGCAACCGGAGGGGAAGTGGGGTTTAGTGGTTTACAACCCTGCACCAGATGGGAAGTGGGGTTTAGTGGGTTACAACCTGCACCAGATGGGGTTCTAGGTTTAGTGGCCTACAACTGGACCAGATTTTGGGGTAACAGTTACAACCCGCACCAGATGGGAATTTTGAATTTATTTTCCCTGCACTAACCAGTGTTTAGTGGGTTTACAACCTGCACCAGATGGGAAGTCTTATGGGAGATGGGTTTTAATGACCAGGTTTGTAGGTTACAACCTGCACCAGATGGGAAGTGGGGTTTAGTGGTTACAACCTGCACCAGATGGGAAGTGGGGTAGGGTTTAGATTGGGGGGTTTACCTGCACTTTACCAGATGGGAAGTGGGGTTTAGTGGTTTTACAACCTGCACCAGATGGGAAGTGTGGGGTTTAGTGGTTTTACAACCTGCAACAGATGGGAAGTGGGGTTTAGTGGTTTACAACCTGCAACAGATGGGAAGTGGGGTTTAGTGGGTTACAACCTGCGCAGATGGGAAGTGGGGTTTAGTGGTTTACAACCTGCACCAGATGGGAAGTGGGGTTTAGTGGTTTTACAACCTGCAACAGATGGGGAGTGGGGTTTAGTGGGTTACAACCTGCACCAGATGGGAAGTGGGGGTTTAGTGGTTTACAACCTGCACCCTCAGATGGGAAGTGGGGTTTAGTGGGTTTGGTACAACCTGCAACAGATGGGAAGTGGGGTTTAGTGGTTTACAACCTGCAACAGATGGGAAGTGGGGTTTAGTGGGTTGCAACCTGCACCAGATGGGAAGGGGTTTAGTGGTTTTAGTGGTTTAGTGTGGTTGCAACCATGCCAGATGAAGTGGGGTTTAGTGGGTTTACAACCTGCAAATAGATGGGAAGGGGGTTTTGCCAGTGGGTTTTGGGTTACAACCCTGGAAGGGGTTGGCCATGCAACAGATGGAAGTAAGTTTTAGTGGTTTACAACCTGCACCAGATGGGTCATCTTTGTAGTCAAGCCACAGAACTGAAAAAATTACAACTGGAATTACCCTCAGAGAGAGAAGTGGACTTCAGCATAGTTAACATCATTACCCTGAGAAGAATATGGGTTTTGTTGAATATACAGGATTTCCAAGATGCAATAAGTCTCAGGTGTAATCTGACTCTTAGCTCACTAAACAGCCAAACAGGCCTAGACTATGTGTATGTGGTGCACCAAGCACAATAGACATGCAAGCTTGGTCTAACATGCAAGCTTGGTGGCTACATCTCCCTAAGACATGACTCAAGAAAAGCACCATTGATTGAACAGGTGTGCAAAGATACTATATTGGAACCAAGCCTGATAAATGTAACCACTGAGCAGCTGCAAAGAGGGACAGATGTTAGCAACGGGCTAGGCTAGACGTGAGTACTAGAGGTTTCTGGACGCCTTTGGATAGAGCATTTAGTGATATAATGGTGCTACACCCACAAGCTCAATCCAATGCGAGCACAAGCCTATTTCAGATGTATGGGAGGCATAAGCCTGAGAAGAAGAACAAATAGGTACAATGATAGAGTGATACAAGTAGAAAAGGCTACATTTACACCACTAGTTTTTAGCACAACTGGTGGGATGGGCAACAAGGCAGCAAGGTTTCTGAAGCACCTGGCTGTGAAACTCAGCCATAAATCAGGACAATCATACAGTGATACTGTTGCCTTTGTGAGATGCTGCTGAAGATTAGACCTTTTAAAACATGTTGCATTTCACTTATAGGTTATAGGGGTAAGACAAGAGCCATAATAGCAGGAATGAATGAATGGAAACACTGGACCTCAATCTCATACCAAAAGAAGAGTATTAGTGGAACTTGGATCTAGTGTTGACAGCTGAAAAGTAGATCTTTATCAGAAGATACTTTTGAACTTTAAAGATTTATGGTGTCAGCTCTTCCTTTTACAAAGTTTTCACATGATTCACATGATTCACTGATGATAACATTTTTCTTGTTCATATGTTCATTTGATTCCAGTCTGCTAAACATCATAACAGGGATGTTATGGTATAAGGTTGAATAATGATGCCCCAAGAGTCTTTTCCTTGTGGATGGATCCACTAACACTTCTGAGGATAGTAAACCTCACTCTTTTCCTGATATAAGTAATGACATGGCTGTAATTTTATGACTTTTTTGCTACCATTTCAGCCAAAAGCTTCAACTCAACAGTTGCTTCAGGTCCTGTGCCTCATCTTGTCATGAAACCATTGGGGAAAAGGTACCCTTTTCAAATTCTATCACTCCTTCTTCAAACTTGTCCTTTCTTCCTTCTCATCCCTTGTATAGAACTGTTTAAGGGTCAGTGTAACATTTGAAGCAGCATGTCCATCTACCAAACCATGTTTGGCAAATGTGTCCATTGGATCCACTCAGATGGATCCATTGAACATCCATTGGATCCATTGAACATATCCATTGAACATATCCATTGAACATCAAAAATGGATCTAATGGATCCATTGGATCCATTGAACACCATTAGACCATTGAACAATCGGGGAAAATAGGACATTTTGGACAGAGAAAATGGGACAAATGGGTCTCAGAAAGTGAATTGCAACTGGAAGAAATGGGACAACTGGGACAAATGAAACAGAAAAAAATGGGCTAAAACAGTGGATTGGGACAGGGACATCTGAGACATTTGGGACAAATGTGGGAATGTGACGTTTGGCACAGAGATAAATGGGACTAAAATGGTTGGGTTTGTGAACAGCATTTTTGCATTATTTTCCTCACAACATATTATATGATATGAGAAAGAACATCGCAGTTCCAATGCAACAACAACTGCTTCAATGTTAACATATAAGTTTAAAACACTAAATTACTTAGTTTAGTAGAGTAGTAGTAATATGGTTTAGTTGAATGAATATAAATTTCCAGCAGAAATATTCAGAAATTATTTGAATGATTAAAACAGGAGTCAATTTCAAAAACACTTATTTTTTCCACTTTTTCATTTGTACCAATTGTCCCAAATTTTCCAGTTGTCCCATATGTCACAAATGACAGTCCCTAACTCAAACAAAGTAAATTGGGACAGGGACATTTGGGACATTTGAGACAGTGACATTTCCCCATTGGATGTCCAATGGACATCCAATGGAAATCTCCATTGGATATGATGGACCCAATAGATCCATTGGACAAATTCATAACTCTTGTGACCCTTTTACCTAGATTTTTACTATCTTAATGATAATAATGAAATTTTGACAATTCAAAACCTGTTTTAGGTTTTATTTTGCTTGGCTCAAACAAATTCTGATATTGTCTGCCCATAATGTGGGAGGCAGCCGACTGTGTCGCCTTCCCCCTGGCTATGCCTCTGATCCAAATATCAATAATGAGATTATGATATGTGGCTCAGTGAAATCTTGACTCAAGAATCAATATAATCTACTTGAAATCAATATACTCGTTATCAAATCAAGCTTCAAAAGAAGTTGATGGCTCATGCTGTTGATATAGATTGAAAGTGTAGAACACAGTCATTCAAGGATGTAGGAAATGGGATAGATTGTGATACCAAATGTAGGGAAAGGTAAGCACAGGGTGATGTTACCAAAACAGGAGCTTCTGAATCTTAGGTGCCTATGACTGCCAAATCTTAGGCACCCATAGGCTAGGCACAAATACTTTTTCAAATTTCTATCTTTCAAATTAATAATTTTTTGATTTTTTAAATTTTCTAATTTTCTAAGATTTCAAAATTTTTTCGGCATTTGTAGGCCTATAGGTGCTTATATCGTCTGTATAGCTGAAAATTTTCTTTGTAAATTTCGTTGTCATATAAAAATGATTGGCCTTTTTTACTGAGCCAAGGACTTTTTTCCATGTAAAATTTGTGTTCAAGTGTGTGTTTTTTTCATGACAGTAGTTTTTATTTTCTCTAAAGAATTTCTTACGTTTTTCATTGTATTGAAGTGTGATGGTTAAATACCATTATTTTTATATAATATTATTATCATAGTTGAACTTGATTTCTTATTACATTGACCAAGGGGGACCCCATTGCAAAATATACTAGAGTTACTAAAATGAATCTTTATTATAATCTTAAATTTGATTGCTTATAGCCCAGAGATGATAATTAATTAGCTATTATTCCTTGATAGGCCTCAGGATGTGTATTATATTCCTTGATAGTGCACCATCCCACAACTTGAAACTAATATTGGCATTCAATCGTGATGAGGCAGTTCAACGTCCAACAATTCCAATGGATTACTGGGAATCAAGACACTTATATGCAGGCACTGATGGGTCCCCTGGTGGTGCAGCAGAAAGTACTTGGCTTGGTATATCTGAAAACGGAAAATTTGGTGCTTTGTTAAATGTTTACGATAAAGAAGTCAATATGAAACCAGTACTTCATGGAACACAATCAAGGGGAAGCCTTGTTCCTGATTTTTTGACTTCAGAACATTCTCCTAAAGATTATATTAATTTTCTGAAGAAACTTGATAGGAAATACCAATACTTCAACCTAGTTATGGGGCAGTTTCATGGAGATGAAGTTGATATATCTGTGTATGACTATCATCATGATAAATTGACATCCTTGCCAAAGGGAGTTTCTTGTTTAAGCAATGTTTGTCGTTGTCAGAAGAACCCCAGATCAGAATATGGAAATGAAATTTTTGAAAAGACAATGTATGGCTTTGCTAATGAAAACTTTGATAGTGATAAGCTTCGGAATCAATTCATTCTGGATAAGTTGCTTGATATGCTAAAGGACTCTAATGAATTACCTATTGAAGGTCATTTGGATGGACCATTTGAACACATTTTCAATAGAGATTTTTTCCTTGATGGTATCACATGTGCTACTGTTTCTAGCACAGTTATGCTCATTGATAAGCAAAATAACTGCTCAGTTTTTGAAATAACTCATACTGGTAACCTACATGATAAAAGTTTAAAGGAATTTCATTTCAATGTGAAAACAAGCAATGACTATTGATTAAAGATGTTTCATATGTGTTGAGGATATAATCCATAAGGTACAGTACAGATATTTATGAAAACATGAAAATAGGTACCTGTCATTTATCTTAATAGTTACAGATTGAGTAATTAAATGAAAGATTTTAACATTTAACTATTTAATTTGCATTTCTGATTTCATTGATTAAAGATGTTTCATATATTATGTTGGAGATATAATCAGTAACCAAAGTTTATGAAAATAGGTACCATTCATCAAAAGAGTTACAGATTAATTGATGAAATTTAATGTTTTAACATTTATATATTTAATTTGGCAATTTGCATTTCTGATTAAATTTACACATTAATCAAGTTTTTATTTACTATAATTTAACATCAACTTATTCCGATTTGAGTACTACGATGCTATAAGATAGATCAACTAAAATTAGTTTTGTACTGATTTATTTTTTTCTAATTTTATTGATTTTGTATTCACTTTATTTTTGAAGTGGGGCCAGAGGGGTCCAAGGATAGATTTTCTGTTTCTAAAAGAAGAGAAAAAAACCTGCTTTCCATATGAAAGATATTGTTCCTAGCCATAGTTGTGAATTTTTCATATATCATGATTTTGCCTGTAATTGATGCTAACGTATGGAATTTCTAAATTGAGGAAGCCAAAATTATTTTATATTCCCTCCAAAAGCTCAACAGATTTTTGAAGGCCCTGGAAACTTAGTTCATAGTTCTCTCGTTATATTCTTTGACAGTGGACACCAATCTAAACTTTCAATTGAGTCATTTCTGATTCAGGCCTCAGTAAGTGAAAATATTGATCCTTGAAATTTGACAAAAAACATCATGCTTTTTGGCAGGGGCAACTTTCAAGATTGATATTTTCAATTCTGAGGCTCAAATCAAAATGTGGCTCAATTGGAAGTTTGGTTGTTTGCCCTTATTACGTTACTAGAAGGGTCCATTGAGCCTGCTAGAATTATATAAAATTGAATACATAGCTCACTTGGCAGTACTTTGCACTTCCTCGTTTGCAGATTTTTGAAAAAAAAGTATGGATTGAAATCATAGGTAGCAATCCATTAATTAATTGAAGCGAAATATTCAATTTTATGATACCAAATTTTATGATACCAAATTTTATGATACCAAATTTGCCCATAAAATTGGCACAGAGGGTTTTCCAGTCAATTTTCCCTAACATCCTGGATGTAGATTGCTGAGCAAGTCTTGATTTTTAAAAATGATTGCAGATTGCTCTTTTGTCTCCCAGATTTGCGTGAATTATTAATTTATACACACCTGAAAAATATATAATAGCAATCATCTGGAAACTTTTTGGGCATAAATTCCAAACATATTGGCATAGCAGTAAGACAGGTAATCAATGCTAAGTGAAAGTCTTCCATTCAATTCCCAGTACAGTTTCAAAATAAACACACTATTTATGAAACACCCTGTATCTCTACCCCGTTTTTTGCTCTCCTATTCATTTCTCTTTTAGTAAAAATCCTTTTACAGCACCATAATTTCCTTAAAATTTTCAGCAACTCCTGATGGACCCGTTTCACCCTGAAATATCTTCAATAGATTAATCATTACTGTTGTTAGTATGGGATCGTTCACATATTACATAATCAATTTTTGGCCGATTTCAACCCCCCTCCCTCTCTTAATCAAGTTTACAGTACCTAGTTGTATTTGTTACAATAACATGTAACGTAATCATTCGGAAACCCCCTCCCCCCTCTAGGCGATTACGTAATATAGTAATATGTGAACGATCCCTATGTACATTGTGCAAGTAGGTAATTTTTCAGTAAAGGCATTAAAATTCTTTTTCTTGTAGGTATTGTAGATGGAAATATCATCAATAATGATGAAAACATGATATTATTTCAAGAAACATGATCAGTGTGTGGATATTTTCATGTGCCTTCATAGTTGACTATCCTAGGTATTACCTTATGGAAATAAATTCAAGTATCAATAATATATAGTAATATAATCAAATTAGGTTGAAGTTTCATTAAATTCTTATTAATGGTGAGCACTTGGTTAGGTCCCTTTACCTACTTAAGTTATAAATTTGAATCTACAAGGTTACCTGCAATGTCTTTTTATATGATTCTGTAATTCACCTATCAAATTACCCCATTCTGAGTTGAAAGTTGGAAATTGGTGAGTACTGAACGCATTTTTGATATTTTCCATCTGATTATCAATTAACTAGTTTGCCTAAATTAAGTGTTTTTAAAACTGTTTTTTGATTGTTATGAAATGAAACTGTAATTTTCATTGAATCTGTTTTCTTGATTTACTAGCCAATAATTAATATCTATATCCAATTACCTATTTTTATACTTTCTTAATTAGTTAATATTTTAAAGTTGTGTTTAATTGAATTATGATTAAAAGGTGCCAATGTGCACTTAGCAAGCAAGTACCATAAAAATTGGTCATGAAAACATTGCTAATGTAACATTTCAAGTTTCTACATTTTCAACTGATTTACCATCAAGTCATTTTTATTGCCTGTAAAGTGTGAACAGTTGAGCATCAAGTTTATTCTGGAATCATTTACTGCTACTGTATTTGAACTAATTGGAAGTGTCAGCAAAACAAAGTGTCAGCAAAACAAAGTATTAATTGCAATGTCTATGTTGAAGATCTTATTTTAGTATTTTATCTCAGTAACTCTGCAATATAGCTTGCAATATCGCTGAGTTGCTTTAATCCCGGAATTCTCTGATCTGTTGACCATTCACTTGTCTGGAGAACGCGGATTTGCTTGCTCAAAGCAAAGTTGCAATGGGCAGTGTAACAACGGGCATATTTAAACACACCACATGATATACTGCCTTTGTACACAATACAACCTTTTGCCATTACGTGTGCATCACGTTTCATGCTTTCCCAGTTAAACACATGTTCTAAATGCTTGTCTATGACGCACACTCTACCTGAGTGTGCCACCACATGCACACTCTTTGTAGACACTCCGTGTTTTTCTCTGCTGGGTAGCATCTGTGAACTCCTTTTCCCGTTATGCTTATTGCTGGTTTATAATCTTCTAACTTTTCACAATATAACACTTAGGGATAATACCATGGTAAATATGCTTTAGAAATTAATGCCATTGATGACGATATTGATAAAAATGAGATTTGTGATTATCTAGGTCTACTGTCTAGGTCTAGGTGCATAGTTGAAGCTAATGGTTGAAAAACATGCTTTTCGTAGTTTCTGTGTTCCAACTATGATTTGAAGTTTTTGCTTGATTCATTAATTTTACAGTTATCTTATTATTAAATTTCTTTGCAGGTGATTTTAATGATGTCTATGTCCAGAAAAAGACCACTCAAACAGCAGGTATCTAAACAAGCCAACATTTACAATTTACATATATTTTTGTTTTTTGTTGATTATAATGCATGTTTGAAATATATTGGTAAATGGACATTGGAAACCTGGAAAATGTTTGGTTGCTTGCTCATTGCTGGAGTTACGACTGCGCTTCATGAACGAGGTATGAACCGACAGCTAGAAAGCTTTGTTAAGCTTACCATTGGCATTTGAAGTCGTTTGCAATGAAAGTTGTAATGAAAGTTGTAATGAAAGTTGTAATGAAAGTTGAATCATAACCCAATCAGAGTGCGAGCTCCCAATCAGCTCGTATTCTAATTCTCATTACATCAAAAATATTATCAAATGCCAATTAGTAACCTTTTAAGTCGCAGATTGTAAGGGCACCAGATAACTTGTTTCCAGCCCATTCGAACTTTATATCTTTTGTACCTTGCAAAAATTATTTAAAGCCCTCAATTCCAAGTAGTACGGTTTTTAAACATTTGCCTTCCACTTTAAATCATGGCCTCAAAAAGACAGTTTAAAGTTGTTCAATAAGCTGTAGGAAACAATGATGAATTCGATTGCACTGCATACGGGTATTCATCATTTAAATAGTTTCCCAATCAGGATAGAAATATTTATGTCTCAAAGTCTCAAGCAGCTTTTTTCCTCATGTAAAATTTCCTTCATGTCACACAGTTCTTATTTGTTTATATTTTCAAGAGAGAGGTTTATTCTTAGACAAAACTTGCGTATCACTACATTGCTGTTGGACGAATCACGGCATAATAACATCGTTTTCTATTGCTTGTTAAGATCACTTCAGTTATTAATAATAGCTTTAGACTAACAGGGGCACATGACCAAAGTTTTACAAATAATGTGTTATATGGTACATTTGTGAATCATTGGCGGTTGCTAAAGGCGCCATTTCCTTGGCTTAACGTTGCCAATTGACTGCGTGGAACTGCTCGTTACTTACACAGGACCCCTGATAATGATGTAATGTGTTCCTTTGTAGCAGATGATGATATAGCGATCGAGGAAAAGAGCGTTTAACTGAGTTTAATGTCTTTTAAAATCAAGAAAGAAAAGTTTGAAAATATCGAACGTTTTCTATGTAGAAGTTCACGTGGTAAGACGGCTGCATGAAAACGTGATATTGAAGAACAAAAGCGGGTTTAATTTAAGCTCTCAGTTCTTTTTAAGTGTTTAAATAGCTGAAATAGTTTAGAGATAGAGTTAAAACATCTCTTATTAAGAAGTGAATATTGTTTTTAAAAAGCATTGCTAACTGATTCAAATTATTTCCCTAACGTGATGGTATGATAGATATCAAACCAATAGAGGTGCTATTCAAAATTTCTCAAAATTAAGAATTCTACAGAAAAAGATGCTCTCATTGTTAAATTGAATTTATTGATCTAGTCAGCTATCCATATACCTTTGTATCTGAGATAAAGGACTCAGGGAATTTTAAACCGTCTCCAGATGGTTTTGGAACATACAAAGCAAAACAACATTTAGCACATAAGCAGACCCGGTAACAAGCCCTTGGCCGCTGATAGCGACGTCATTATCTCAGTAAAGAAGAATATTGTGCTACGTTGACTCTCCGTCTCCAACCATAGACTAAGTCTTTCTCACTTTGAGTGCCGTGAACATTGATCTAAATGCTCGAGCCGTGTACCGCTCCATTGTACGGCTCCTTAAGTGAAAAAGTTGTTATTTTGCTTGACGGATTATGGTACTGTAGTTACGTTTTTCATCGGATCAAGTGACCAAGGAAAATTGGAGATTCGGTTAAGCACTCGAAGCTGAGAGGTTCCGTCTAGTCCGAGCAGTTATTGTATTTGTGTCAAGTGTTGGTCTTTACAAAAGTGTGTTTCTTATCACGACCCCTCACCCCAGATTAAGAGGTATTTTCAGACTTAATAATGTTCGAAGAGTATCATAATCTTTACCCATTTCCTCTCCCTTCTCCTGAACCATCTGTGTGCATTGTACAATACCCAATGACCATGAGCTGGGTGGTCAGTTGGTGTAATGGTTGCTTGACGGTCTGGCTCGTGATCGAAAGATCCCCGGTTCGATTCCCTGCCATTCTCACTGAGTTGAGGGTGAAAGATATCTTGGTATCTCAAGCCTATGTAGCCACACGGTTCACTCAGCCGAGTGTTCAGGAAACTGTGCGTGAGGGTTAAATGAAGAGCTGCCAATAACAACGAAGTCTCGGACGATTGGGCGAATAGAGTATGGACGACACTTCCTTGACCGTCACTGGCGTGATCACTTAGATCATCAATTCCTGTCATTCGTTGTTACTGCTGTTGGAAGAGAAGAAAAAAACCTTTGAAATAATATCTAAAAAAAAATTAAAAAAAACAAAAAAACTCCTCCCCTCCCCAGGTGGTGACGGTGTTTAAGCACGGTCCCCGGCCCCGCAAGATGTGTCGGGTGCTGGTGGCGGGGGACACGCCCATGGAACGTGTCAAGCTGGAGATATGTGACGGACTCGGCATTGCCACCCGGGAAAACTTCACCTTGAACACGGTGTCAGGCGGTGAGGTACGTGTCTGGGGTATTGTGGGGGGAGGGTGTGGTGGGGTTCACATGGGGGGTGGTACCCGTCAAAGATTTATCCGTAGCAATCGTTCACTATATCATTTATAATCGCCACAGCAGCTCTCAAGTCTCAAGCTGAATAAAAAGATCACAGTAGTAAAGTTGCAATCGAATTGACACGATCCCCCCATTTTCCGTGGCTGGAGAATATCAGATCATGTCATCACAGATGGCCATTATTAATAGTTCTCGTCTTTTTCATTGCCACTCCTGACGGTCTATGCAAAAACCCACCATGTTATAATAGTATTGAATTGCTTTTAAGAATTTCTTTACTTCATGATAGAGTATTGTTCTGAATTCTATTCTTTTATTGTGAAGTTTTGAATTTAATATCTTAATATCCAATGATTTCAAATCTAAAGAATCTTCTTGGTTCATGCCAAACTTTTTGTTGGTAGAATCAGTGCCTTTGACCCATTGTCATGCAATTGTTTTATTATCTTTTGTGATATCAAAGTATCCAGAAAACTTTTGAGTTTACAAATCGGAACAGATCTGAGATCCGTTCATGTGTTTTAATAATAAATTTGTTAATGGCAGAGGTTGTATCAAATGCTTCAAATTTAAGAGTTCTCAACAACATGAATCGTTCTATTGTTGCTACGCCTTTCTAATAAATGTGGATGCTTGTTCTTGCTATTGTTAATAAGTGAGCTTTCAAAAAATTTAAAACGATTTTCTTTATATTGTCTATTGAAGTATTTGTACCGTTATCACTCTATATCAATGATGATGATATCTAGTCACTTGAAAACAAATCCAACTTACTTTAGTAGCTTGATAAGTACTCATATCAATCGTCAATTAAAGTACTTAGAAATTTCACAAGTGCGCTTTTTAACACTGATATTATGTGATCTTCTGAAGGAAACACCATTTGAGCAGTTTCCTCGATCAGTTTCTTCCAGCTGTCTTGTTTTAACCGGTATTGTTTCATTTTATTCTGATACCTTTGGTATTGATAGTTCATAGTTTAGTGAAACATTTCATCGTACTTACTATTTTCATCGTTGTATTCCAGTAAACGACCGAGTTCAGGTTCTTAGCCGAGGCCGAGTTTGCATCGTCAAAGCCGAGACTGAGTCCAGCCGAGCTCATATAATAACATTCGTGAAGCTGCAATTTTATTATGACATGATTTGTTGTAAAATTATTTTCAAAGAATCTTTTGCCAATTGAATCAGTTAACTTTGATAAATATCTTAAATGTTAGATTCTAATTTCTTATGCGGTGAAAATTTCAGTTTGTTAGACCCCAAAATTCAGCCTAAAGTTGTGAAATTACACATACAAAACTGGGGATTGGCTCAGTATGGAACTTGGCAAAACAAAGCAAAATTTCACCGGATCGTGTGATTAGATCATATTTTCCTTATTTAGGAATGAGTTATTTTGCAAACAAAAGTTTTTGAACCGCTGTGTGTACTTGGTCGTTTGAGGTGGGGATTTGATCATAATGAGGTTTATTTAGGAAAAAGTTAATACATCGTTAGATTTGATCAAATATTGTGGTTGGTAACTATGTCCTATATTTTACTATTTTAATTTTTACCACTCTCGTTTAAATTTTGGTAGAAATACAATGGAGGGATCTGATGCTTTTTTCAGAAATCTCAACGGCCCCGTTGTTAACTTGTTAATAATGCTGCCTTGGTTGAGTATCAGACTATAAAATGTGATAATGAGCTGAGAATCATTATCGCGCTTAAATTGCTTGGTCTTTTAAAAGAGTGACAAGTTAAAATAGTTTGTCTATTCATCTAGAATTTAGCTGCACAACTTAGGGTGCCTTGGGCAGTGCATGTCGATTGCTAGCTTGACCTATACCAGTTGCATTCGAAAACGTCGCGCACAGAAAATAGGCTTTTCGATGCCATCAAATCCCCCTTTTATACAATGATGATGACTTAAAATTCAATCGCGTATTGTTCCACCTATCACGGATCACCTTAGCAGGGAGTTATGGCTCCCACAACGTTTTTTAATACGATAAAAAAAACTCGGTGATACGATGATTTTGCTCTCGATTTCAACTTTAACAGTTACATGATATATTATAACAAGATAACCTCTTCACGATGCTAGCCTATTCCGTTAAAATATCTTTCATCCCCATCGTTTAAATACTGTATGCAATATTGGTTTAAATTACTTTTTAGATATCACCATGGCCGTGGTCTGCGTACATATGTGGGATGTTTTTGTGTTGATTTATAAGGACACCTTCATGTAAAAGTGGCAATTTTGCCTGATTCCAAGTTTTGTCAGAGAATGTGATTTTATTATCATTAGACAAAGTTTACACAATAATTGACCTTGACCTTCGTTAAATAGAGTGGTGGTGGCATACAATGTCGAAAAAATCAAAACCAAAATTGATCTGTGAAAAGAATTAGAACTAAATTAATCTCGGCCATTTTAATGATAACAGAAACACAGGCCTCAAGCAATGAAGATGATAACGTGGTCTATAATCCGAATTTCAACCACTTTTATCAATATCTAACTACCAGATAATTGAAGCACTGGTACACTGGACCATACCTACTGAAAATTGTATTGATTTATTAATCATGATAACAAAAACACGAGTTTAAAGTTGATACAAGCCTCTTCTTAGAGAGACTGCAATTCCAAGCCAGGCCTGAATTGAGGCTTCCAAGGCTGGTAAAAATGTGAGGCACTACATAATTGATGACAGCTAGGATAAAAATTCATATCATAAGCCAAAATGGAGCATTAAGACACATTTCCTGTGGTACAACTTGCTTCTCTATTGCTAGAACGTGTTTTGAAACCTCATTTTCGATCTTTTTTAGTGATTTTCGGTTATTTCTTGGTTACCAAATGCTTTGGATTGATCTTGCAGTGATTTTAAGGAATTATAGAAAACAGAATATTCATTATCTGGCCGAATTTGGATAATTTGTCACTATCATACCGAAGTGTGTGTAAATTATCAGTTTGAGCACAAATATAATCATTAGCCACATTTCAATGAATAGGATGACAAGAGTAACCCTTTACAATCATCTTGACAGGAGTTGCCAATCCTATAGCCAAAGTTTATGGTTATAAAGACACAATTCTATTATTTTCTCTCCAGAATTCACAACTTAGTGTTTTTAAACCTATGTAAGTGGTTGATAGTTAAATCTTCACTTTATTTGGCGAGAATTTTAGGTACTGCTATGCAATAAAGAACCAATTAGTAATCATATCAAAAGAAATGTAATGTTAGTTGGCCAAGAAATGGATTAGAATATCACAATTGTGTATAAATTATCATTTTTCGGCCATTTTAACTAATTCAGATAAATTTTTTGATTTGTATGCGATAGCAAACATTTTCACTATCTCTTATACAAGAAAAAGGCATAAATGCTGCTAAATTATTGATAATAACAACACATTTAGCTTTGTGTGTTGAAATTACCATATTGAGGCGATTTATGCGTGTTTCCATGACCCCAGATCAGCCACATATTGAGAAGTGACATATCAACAGGGCTAGTTACCTCCTTTAGCCTCTATGGTTATATTCAGTGTTCCAATGGATAGCAAAGTCACAAAAGTGTTTTGTATCAAATCGGGCCTTATTAATGAAATTTTGTATTTTTAGTGATTCCATTATCCTCAAATTACCCACTTGCTGATATCTGAAAAATATCAACTGATTATCATGTTAATTGTCAAAGATATTCAACATTTTCGATTTTAACCAATTTCTGAAAAGCGGGAAATTGCCACTTTTACATGAAGGTGTCCATAAACAATGGAGCTCGTTAATCCATCCTTTTCACAAAACCCCTTCTCTTGTGCTATTTTATTCTGTGATTCGTGTTTAGTCTATGTTAGTGCAATTAAATAGTGATCTCGATCCATGGTCCGTTCTTTTCCTCTTTCTCCGCAGTTTAAAAAGATAAAACCCGGTGGTTGACTTACAAAGAAAACCTGCTCGACTTTATGTCTCTAATAAGCGAACATTATCTTTCTACTTGCCTTTTTGCGCTTACTTTCTTCATAGAATTTCACGATGAAAATTTCTTCCCATTCATGATCAATTGATAAAAAAGTAAAAACTTCTTTTGTTTTTTATTACTATTTTGGGTATTTTAAAGATATATATCTCGAAAAATGGAAACCAATTTATTGTGTATTGTAGATGAATTAGTTTAAAGTTGCAAAACAGTTAATAAATATAGTTATTGTATTGGGCGTGACGAAATGATTTTCGCCGTGCTTATGAAATCTTTATTATTAACTTTTCCGTATTTTCTGCTGGTAATATGAAATGTAAAACGGCCAGCCAATTAGAATATATGCTTATATTATTGCCCTGTTTTGTGATAGCCGCTTCAATCCAAAAATTGCATGATTATTGTGTATTTCACTCCTTTGTCGTTGAAATTTTGTCATTGTTGACATAGCTTTAGCAAAACAATAAATGCTTGAAATAATCAGAACTTGAATCATCATGTATTCACTTATCCACTTAAATTATTTTTGGTAAATGAAATAAAAGAATGAAGTCGGCACGCGATCTATCTCAGAAAGTCGATGACTCTCAGTAGGTATTTTAATAAGATTTAATTTCACTGTTAACTCCAAAAAGTTCATACAAGTTTTCAATAAATCATTGTGATCAGTATAGTAATAAAGCAATAATATTCAATCCGAAGTAACCCATCAATTTACTGAGGTATTAATTAATTTTATCGGAAAATCTTTAAAAAGTTTACAAAAAATATAAAGAAAAAGGCGTGATTCTCTTTCATCGATTGTTCGTGGCAACTTGTGCATGCTCTTTCAATATATTATAGTAAGACAGTAAGACGATGAATCGTTGATAGTCTATCGGCGTAGAATCTACCATATAATTATCTCGGACGAGAGACTTTTGTATTTTTTCAGTAGTAAAACTACGAAGTCTTTGGAGGTCTAAGACAAAGCTCTCTTATCGACTCGGTGTCTTGTCGGGTTCATTTGAGTCCAAGTGTGTAGGTGTGGTAAATTGTTTTTGCGATGCTTCAATCGCCTCATTTTATATCAGCAGAGTGTAAAACATGATTTTTCATGATCTTTTATTTCTTTTTCGCTTTGATTTTTCATCACTGATACGCTGATAGTTTGATATTTTCCTCTTTTATTCCAACAGCCAACTGAATAATGTCTTATTCGAGTAGCTATTCAGTGTTCGATCAATTCCACTCTGCTATCAGAAAGATATTGCTGGCTATAAAGGTTTGGTATTATGTCATTATTATAGTTAGAAAATAAAAAGTAGTAGATCTAATTGAAAGTTAAATACCTACTTCATTAGATTCGACTCTTTATTCAAATATTTCCTGTGTTGATTCGCAAAACTGAGCATCAATACAGGTTGTGATAAATAAAGTGAATAGTAATGATTTTATGTGCAGTGTGCACAGAGCTCATTACCTTCTTTTGTTAGGGGCCAACCAACGGTGGGGCTGGCTCCGTGCCGAAATAGAATAAAAGTGTCGGTGGGGGTCCACCGGCCAACGGCCAACCGACTAGAAAATTTGCTGTTTCGGCCAATTGGCCGTTGGCCGTTTGGCCGTTTTTTTCGTTTTTTATCTCTGGTTTCGGCCAGAAGCATCTTAGTTGAAAGTTGTGAGAGAAAAAGTTGTTACAATTTCTATAACCGACATTTTCTCTGCTAATTTGATTGGTGGGGGTGTCAAATATGTCAATTGAGGTCGTTGAAACAGTCAAAATTTTCCCTTGTGGTTGATGATGGCTCAAGCTCCATACATTTATATAATGCTGTTTTGAATGTTACAAAAATCAAAGAAAGAGAGAATTTTGAAGTTGCTAATGGTCCATGACAATGTGCAGTTCAGGTGGTGACCAATGACCATCCCTACTCTTTTAGCATTATAGTCTTATAAATCCATTCCAATATAGTCATATTGTTTTATCCCTGATGTCGTGCCATGCCTGGAACTATTTTCTGCTCATGTTAGAAACACTCAATTCTATTGACTGACTCCCTGCGTGTATATAACCTAGGGAAGTGAAGACTATACCAATGACCCCCTACTGCCCCACCGAACACCCGCCAACCCCTGGTGTTTTTCATGTTCAAAATCACTCATGATAAGTGTCGAAACAATTATCAGATCTGAAATGGTTCAGTAAGGGTTCACCAGAGGTCAGCAGGGCAGGGGCTCAGTGGGGGGGGGCAGCAGGGTGTCGTAGGGGTCACCAGGGGGTCAGCAAGACAGCAGGCGTTCAATAGGGAGTCACTAGGGAGCTAGGGGGATAGTGGGGGTCACTGGAGGGTGAGTGGGGGTCAGTAGGGGTTAGTGGGGGTCACCAGGGGGTCATTAGGAGTCAGCAGGGGTCAGTAGGAGTTCAACAGGGAGTCAGTAGGGGGTCAGCAGGGATTCACCAGGGGGCTAGCAGGAGTCAGCAGGGCGTCAGTAGGAATTCACCAGGGAGTCAGCAGGGGTCAGTAGGGTTTTACCAGGGGTCAGCAGGCGTCAGTAGAGGGCCAGCAGGGGGTTATTAGGGGGTCAGCAGGGTTCAGTAGGGGGATGAATTAGGAATCCATTGGGAAGGGGCTGCAGAACAGGATGAAAAGACTGAGGAAGAGACTGGGTAGAAGACTCAGAAGGAAGTTGAGGAGCAGTGGCTGATCTTGAGGAATTTGAGAATGAGGCCAAGGTACTAAGGCGAGACAAGGGTAAGGAATGCATGGTGCTATAGTGTGAGGCAGATATACTAGATGGGCTGGGGAACTTTCAGGGCTCAATAGGGCAGGGACAGGCGCTCAATGGGGGGGGGGCAGCAGGGGTTCACCACGGGGTCACCAGGGGGTCAGCAGGGGTCAGTAGGGGTTCACCAGGGGGTCATTAGGGGTCAGCAGGGGTTCAGTAGGGTGTCAGTTTGGGGATGGACTAGGAATCTATTAGGAAGGGGCTGCAGAACATTGCAGTTGGAGCAGTTGCTGATCATCAGGAATTGAGAAGGAGGCCAAGGTACTAGGGCGAGACAAGGCTAAGGAATGCATGGTGCTATAGTGTGAGGCAGGGAGACTAGATGGATAGGGGCACTTTCAGGGCTAAATAGGGGCAAAGAGGACTTTACTGGAAAGAAGGGCAGTGGCATAATGGAGGCAGGAGGTCAAGCGGAGGGAAGCACTCTGCTGTTGTATTAGTAAATATTAGTTGTGAAAAGGTGATATTAGTGGTGGAAAGGCCCCGAAGTGGGAGCAGGAGTGGATTTTACTGGTTGCAGGGCCTTGGGGTTGACAGAATTCTGGGAAGCCATCGTTAGCTCCGATAGTCTAATGGCAATGTCAGGGTGAGTAATTCCTTGCAGGACTCTGTGCTACAGTCTTAATTGGCAAGCCCTTTTATCAGAATCAAGGATTCCTCATGCAAGGTGATTTCCTTTGAAGCACTCCAATACTTTCCTGGCCACCGAAAAATATTCAAATTACCTCTTGGGGAACCTACTGAGATGTTAACAGTTGCATTCTCCTGGTCTATGAGTTGCCAAAAGCACTAGACTACGAAAATGAGCTTTATTATCTTTAACACCACATTTTTTCGCGATTTCGATAATAAGTGTCTTCAAATGTACTCAGGTGTGTTCTTTGAACTATAACAAGCAACTTTCTCTCTGAGAGTTTTTTGATTGTACCCCCCTGAAGAGCGGTAAATATCAAAAATAGAAAAACGGCCAACCGGCCATCCGTCTAAAAAATTTCCAATTTCGGCCAATCTTACCTTCCAAAAGTGGGTAGCAGGAGTAGCACTGCTACCGAGGGGATTTTTTTCAAAACCGAGGGGATTTTCAAGTCAAGATGCACGCACGCGCAGCGTGCGTGCCGCGCCGAAATCTCAAATAAAAATTTGATAAAAAATTGTATTTATTTGCAACTAATGTGTTCAAATAACAACGTAAATCAATTTTAACTCTAAAGATGCATATGTTGGGGGAATACAAACATACAAAAGGACGTGAGGGGAAGTGATCATAAGGTGAGGGGAAGCCGGTAGTGAGGCAAGGGGAAGTGAAGTAGAGGGGAAGATGGTGTGATGGTCAGATGGTGTGATGGTCAGATGGGCTGAGGGGAATTAAGGTGATGGTACTTTAACTGAGTTAAAGTAAAGTGAGGGGAATTAAGAAATTAAGATGAGGGGAAGTAAGGTGAGGGTAATTAAGTAATTACTAAGGTAAGGGGAGGTATGGTGAGGGGAAGTATGGTGAGGGGAATTAACTAATTAAGGTGAGGGGAAGTATGGTGAGGGGAAGTACGGTGAGGGAAATATGGTGGTAATTAAGGTGATTCATGATGAGATGTAAGGTGAGGGAAAGTGAGGTGAGGAAAAGCGATGTATGCCACACAGGAGGAAAATACTGACCATTGTAAACTTTTGTAATAAGGTAATAGTTCGATGATAATTAATAATCGATAGAAAACGCCTTTGGCAAGAAAGTATTAAACGTTACCAGATTGATCTCAGAGGCATACTCAGGCCTACGGCTGGCTGTTTTAATCACATTATACATTAAGTAGATTGATGTTAGAGGCAGATTCAGGTGTAAAACCTTAAAAATTTTCGCCTGCGGCGGGCTTAATGATGGAATTATACCACTTAATTGATCCGAGACACAATCTCAGGTGTAAAAATTTCACAATTTTGCGTATGGCTAGCTGTTTCAATCACATTATACTTTTATACATTAAGCAAATTGATCTTAGAGGCAGATTCAGGCACAAAATAATAAAAAATTTGCGTGCTGCGGGCTGTTGTGATCCAATTATGTCACTAAATTGATCCTAGACACAATCTAAGGTATAAAACCTTCACAATTTTTGCCTACGGCTGGCTGTTTTAATCACATTATACATTAACTAAATTGATCTTAAAGGCAGATTCATGTGCAAAACCTTGAAAATTTTCGCCTGCGGCGGGCTGTACTTAATTGTCACTTAATTGGCTCTTGGCTCTGAGCAAGCTTGAAACCGAGGGGATTTTGAAATCTGCTACCGAGGGGATTTTCCTTTTTGGAAGGTAAGCGGCCAATTGGCCGATGGCCGTTGGCCGGTGGACCCCCCCCAAGTTTCTTGTTCGATAAATAGGTGACAGGTGTGCAGCGCATTAGTAAATTCCTCATTAAATGGCAGAAAGCTCCATCATTTCGTCGGTAAAAACAGATAAAATGTTTCCGTTTTTGAGATTAAGCAATTTAACCTGCAGTTAGCGAATCGTAATCGTCCATTAGACCTAGCTACCCTAACGAATTTGTTGAGACACGAAGGCTCACACGTATATAAACTAGGTCCAGTTCTCCGGGAATATAATGAACCTTTTATCCAATCAGGATATATGGTTGTTGCTGCGTTTCAGTTTTAGTTCCTTGTGAAGTACGTAGGCTATATATCCAAATATAACGTAACAAGAAAGTAAGAATACAGAACCTGTTGCTATGCGAGCGAGTTTTTGTTGTTGTTTGTTTGTTGTGCACTAGGCTTTTTATCCTGTCGGATTATCGTACCGAAGTACAATGCATTATCTTAGATCTGTGCTTATCAGTTTATATAACTTATACGATATGTCGTCATGGAGATGCAGGCAAACTCCAAAACAAGTTAAGAAGTTAACGATTGCACCCCTCAACTTTACTTTACAATTTCCACAATTTCTACCTCTAGCGTATTTAACATTCGTGGGCCATGGCCTAGAATGTCCGTGTCAACCATGCACTATAATAATATCATGTTGAATTTAATCTCGTGGAATTGAGTTAACCCCCACAGTAGTGTGCCTTTTTAATTGCACATCATTTTATCTACCCTGTAACCATGGCAACGCGAAGTGTATCATTTGATTACTGATCCGCGTCCTACAGGAGCCTGATATTATTGTACCTGTGAATCATGTTATTCACCAGAGTGTGCAGACACCAGAAATAACAGAGAGACTCAGAGACATTAGAGAGAATCAGAAAAATTATAGAGACACCAGAAACACGATGACTTTTTGCCTCCCGAGTCTGATATTCAATTTAAATGAAAGAAACGCGCAAGATCACGTGATGGCCACCGCAAGTCAGCGTTGTTATAGTGACCATGGTTAATCAGTTTACTTATATGTACAATGGCACATGCCACATGGTCATACCATTGTTTTTTCGATGAAAACTAATGAGGAAGATACAAAGCTGGAGCTGAATTGGGGACGGGAGTATTGAATTGTTCAAAAAGTAAAGAAACTGCATGCATTATTTCGATATCTACCTTGCTAGTTTACTGATATTCGATTAAAAAGTTTTGATTGGCACTGAGTAGCATTATTAGTTCTCTCCTGAGATTGCGGTGATTCAAACTGTTTTTTTTTTCTATGGGGCACAAATATCATTGTCTCTAGAAAAGCGCAATGCCTCTTGTGCTGGCTATAAAAAACAGCGATGCCTGCAATACCTCCTGTGCTGGATCTAGAAAGCAGCGATGCCTGCAATGCCTCCTGTGGTGGCTCTAGAAAAGCAGCGATGCCTGCAATGCCTCCTGTGGTGGCCCGTGGCTCTAGAAAAGCAGCGATGCCTGCAATGCCTTCTGTGCTGGCTCTTGGAAAGCAGCGATGCCTGCAATGCCTCCTGTGCTGGCTCTAGAAAAGCAGCAATGCCTGCAATGCCTCCTGTGGTGGCTCTAGAAAAGCAGCGATGCCTGCAATGCCTCCTGTGCTGGCTCTAGAAAAGCAGCGATGCCTGCAATGCCTCCTGTGATGGCTCTAGAAAAGCAGTGATGCCTGCAATGCCTTCTGTGCTGGCTCTAGAAAAGCAGCGATGCCTGCATTCTGCAATGCCTACTGTGATGGCTCTAGAAAAGCAGCGATGCCTGCAATGCCTTTTGTGTTGGCTCTAGAAAAGCAGTGATGCATGCAATGCCTCCTGTGCTGGCTCTAGAAAAGCAGCGATGCCTGCATTCTGCAATGCCTACTGTGATGGCTCTAGAAAAGCAGCGATGCCTGCATTCTGCAATGCCTCCCACGCACGTGCAGTTCTCGTTAAGTGGCGCCGCAATTCCCTCAGCTTTTTACCTTCCAAATAGTGGATCCACGTTAAGTTTTACATAATTCCTCTGCGTTCATTAAACGGTTTTAATGTTTATAAGTTTATACCGCTACCCCAAATAGGTAAATAAGTGAGTGAGTTTCATGTTACAGTTGCATACTCGGTGTGGTTAACTTCAACCCATTAGAGATGCAGTCTGATGACTACCGCGTCATCGTAACCATGGCAACCCAAATGGAAGTGGATGATATCAATCCCGTAATAATATTACACTCATATGTTTGTGTTCATTTTGAGACTCCTCCAGCCTTTAGCAGCACCAACTCGTGTGAGGCAGTACCAATGCCTATTGACTATTTGTCTTTTTCCCAAAAAGCATAACAAAAATCAGAACAATTTGTAATCAAAATTTTGTTTAGAACGTTGCAGATTTTTAATTCCAACAGCAAATCCCTGAGGCATTTATATTTCGTTCATCTTTGTAAATTTAACTTATTTACTAAGTTGCACATTGGTGAACAAATGTTTTGAATATAGTCGTAATTCAATTCCCGGGTCTACTCCTCTATCTTTTTATCGTGTACTTCAACGTTGCCCCTGTCATATAAACTTGCTGAATTCTTTAAAACATTGGAATTCGTGATGATTCACCGAATAAGCAAACATACCTCCTTCACTTCTGAAGAATCAAATAACCTCTTAAATTTGAAGCTTATTGGTAAGAGTATTTAGAGTTGATTTATAATACAGTCAAAATTGGATTTAAAAGTGGACAAATTCTACACCAAGCGATTTTGCATGGATTCTATAGTTTTTTGCATGAAAAATCGATCTAGCAACTTTCCACACCCCTCCGGAGTGTGGAAAGTGCTGAAAAATCGATTTTTAGCTGAGGCGCAGCCGACTGATATGTAAAAAATCGTATCTCGGCTCAGGAAGGTCGTAGAGACTTCATCTTGGGCGGAAAATGTGCGCAATGAGCATGTTTATATACAATTGTTAACAAAAATATGCCTTCAAATGCTCAGGAACGGAGTTACGGGCGAAAAACAGATTTTTTGGGCCGGCGCAAGACCTGCATAAGGCGAATTTTGTATCTCAGTCCAGGAAGGTCGTAGAGACCTCATCTTGGGCGGAAAATGTGCGCAATGGCCATGTTTATATACAATTGTTCACAAAAATATGCCCTAAAATGCTAAGGAATGGAGTAACGGGTGAAAAACTGTTTTTTCGGGCAGACGCAAGACCTGATTTAGGCGAATTTTTTATCTCAGTCCAGGAAGGTCGTAGAGACTTCATCTTGGGCGGAAAATGTGCGCAATGACCATGTTTATATACAATTGTCAACAAAAAAATGCCCTAAAATGCTCAGGAATGGAGTTACGGGCGAAAAACAGATTTTTTGGGCAGGCGCAAGACCTGCTTAAGGAGAATTTTGTATCTCAGTCTAGGAAGGTCGTAGAAACTTCATCTTAGGCGGAAAATGTGCGCAATGGCCATGTTTATATACAATTGTTGACAAAAATATGCCCTAAAATGCTCAGGAACTAATTTTTTGGCAGCTAACAGGCCTGATTTTTCTATCTTGGTCCAGACATTTATTCCAGTCCTGTAGGTATGGTCTTAGTCTTAGTAAAACGGCCAGGGTCGGTTTAATTGGCCAGGCCGGTGGCAGCCATGTTGAGCATGGAGACTATCCCTAATACGCTAGGCTAAGGGTGTGAACTCCTGGGTGGTTTTTTAGGCCACCCTACTGCCAGGGATATCCTCAGCTGAAAGTAGCCAGCCGTTCCTGGACCCCTCTGGACCGGCGGGCTGCCGACGCCCGTGGCAACAATCAAACTGCAAAGCAAGACAAGGCTTGCCTGCAGATTAAGTCAGAGATCTGCCAAAGGCGGCTATAATGCACCACCTCTCTTTGTCTAGATGATTCACTGGGAGGTCTGACCCAGCCAGACTGTGTAAATATTATTCCCACCGATTGGGATTTAACTGGGCTCAATGGGCAAAAAGCCCAGTCCTTTATGGTGGTTAATCGTTACCTCGTTTAGACACATTTCTGTACTCTCTTCCTACTTCCTGAGTTGACCATTCCAATTATTTTCTGCTCAGCCGGAAGTCTCTATGGGTGTACGAAATTTCATGTCAGGATACTTCATCTCCCTGTTCTGACTCTAAACATCACCCTATAACCTAACCCGAATCCTAACTCTTACCCATATGCTAACCATTACCCTAACCCAGATCCTTACCTTTGCGTGGGGTTGAAATATTACAAGATAAAGTGCCGTGAGATGAAATGTCATGAGATCAAATGTCCGTTACCCGTCTCTTTTACTGGACAGTGATTATATGAAAATCGTCTCAAACCATCGCCAAATTTCATTTTTCGCCTATAACTTTCTTCCTGAGAATTTCAGGGCACATGTTTATCCTTTTACTCTTTTATCAGCAAGTCGTACAGAATAAACATGGCCATTGCGCACATTTTCCGCCCAAGATGAACTCTCTACAACCTTCCTGGACTGAGATACAAAATTGGCCTAAATCAGGTCTTGTGTTGGCCAAAAAATCAGCTTTTCGCCCGTTACTCCGTTCCTTAGCATTTTAGGGCATATTTTTGTGAACAATTATATATAAACATGGCCATTGCACACATTTTCCGCCCAAGATGAAGTCTCTACGACCTTCCTGGACTGAGATACAAAATTCTCCTTAAGCAGGTCTTGCGCCTGCCAAAAAAATCTGTTTTTCGCCCGTTACTCTGTTCCTTAGCATTTTAGGGCATATTTTTGTGAACAATTATAATAAACATGGCCATTGCGCACATTTTCCGCCCAAGATGAAGTCTCTACGACCTTCCTGGACTGAGATACAAAATTCGCCTTATGCAGGTCTTGCGCCTGCCCAAAAAATCTGTTTTTCGCCTGTAACCCGTTCCTGAGCATTTAAGGGCATATTTGTTGACAATTGTATATAAACATGCTCATTGCGCACATTTTCCGCCCAAGATGAAGTCTCTACGACCATCCTGAGCCGAGATACGATTTTTACATATCAGTCGGCTGCGCCTCAGCTAAAATCGATTTTTCGGCACTTTCCACACTCGGAGAGGTGTGGAAAGTTGTTAGATCGATTTTTCATGCAAAAAACTATAGAATCCATGCAAAATCGCTTGGTGTAGAATTTGTCCACTTTTTACCCCTTTTTGAGGCAGATTTGACTGTATTATTAACCAAATACAATATCGGGGTGAGTATTTAAAGTTGATTTAACCAAATACGACCAATCATACGCTGCCGAGTACTGACGAAGGAAGTTAATATTGCCCTGGGAGTTCGGAAGGCTCTTCAGGTTAAGAGGAATGCAGTTAATCAGTTATCAACTTATGCTGCTTTAGGGAACTGTAAGCCTGCTTTGCGGTAAATGATCGTGCGAGAATGGTTGAGTAATCTCCAAGTGAAAGATTGAGTTCATACATTAAACGAGAGTGTCTGGACAAGAGTTCCTGGAGGAGAAGCTCACCATTCTAAGCTCACGAGGTTAAATTATCAGGGTGCACAGCCATTATGAATATTCCATAAGGATCATCAATATTACCGTTAATATTGATTCTGTGAGAATTTTCCTTCTGCGCCTAAAATTCTTGTCTCACGGTGGATATAGAATAAAGGCAACATATTATGTGGTTGTCTGAAATTTGGTTCTTTCCTCCTGTCTGAAATTTATTTTATTGGGGGAATTGAAACCAGTTTTTCCTTGCGAAGATGGCTGAAGAAGATGCTCTCCCCTAGTGCTATCAATAGTAAATGATGCAAGCATCATTTATACTTCACATCAGTTGCAAATTTAAATCATCATATCTTAAAACTCTGCCCAGTATTTCGATCTTTTAATTGTTTTTCAAGTAGTTTAAACCGCAACTAAAGCTGTTCATGTCTTAGCAGCAAATGAAACTCAGAAAAACTCTGTGCGACTTCTTATTCGAGAAATATAGAATCATATCAAGCAGTGTGAGACTGTGTACGATGATAATATATTTTATATAGATTTTATATATAATCATCAACTATTTTCTAATACTAATAGCTCATAAAACTGTGGCTCAGCGTTAAAATACATGTCTCAGCAGGTGTAAATTTTCTCAATTTCAGCCAAGCTCACCTTCCAAAAAGTGGTATGAAGTAGCTGCTACCGAGGGATTTTCAAAACCGAGAGAGTTTTCAAGTCAAGATGCACGCACATGCAACTGCGTACCAACCAAATCTCAAATAAAAATTTGATGAAAAATTGTATTTATGTAACTAATGTTTCAAATAATAAACATAAATCAATATTAACTCTAAGATGCATATGTTGGGAATACAAACATACAAAAAGGACGTGAGGGGAAGTGATCATAGGTGAGGGAAGCCGGTAGTGAGGCAAGGGAAGTGAAGTAGAGGGGAAGATGGTGTGATGGTCAGATGGTGTGATGGTCAGATGGGCTGAGGGAATTAAGGCAGGGGACTTAAACTGAGTTAAAGTAGTGGGGGAATTAAGTAAAAAGATGGGAAGTAAGATGGGGGTAATTAAGTAGTACTAAGGTAGGAGTGGAGGCGGGTGAGGGAAGTATGGTCAGGGGTTGATTAATTAAGGTGAGGAAATATAGTGAGGAGTATGGTAAAGGGAAATATGGTGAAGTAATTAAGGTGATTCATGATGAGATGTAAAGTGTGAGGGAAAGTGAGGTGAGAAAAAGCGATGTATGCCACACAGGAGAAATACTGACCATTGTAAACTTTTGTAATAAGGTAATGGTTCGATGATAATTAATAAATCGATAGAAAACATAACTGGCAAGAAGTGACAAACGTTACCAGATTGATCTCAGAGGCATACTCAGACCTACAACTGGCTGTTTAATCGATATACGATGATTAGATTGATGTTAGAGGCAGAGTCAGGTGCAAAACCTTAAAAATTTTCGCCACGGCGGGCTGTAATGATCAGATATAATTGATCCATCTGGGTGTAAAACTCACAATTTGCGTATGGCTAATGTTCAATCACGTATACTTTTAGCATTAAACAAATTGATCTTGAGGCAGATTCAGGCACAAAATAATAAAAATATTTATGCGGCGGGCTGTTGTAGTCAATTATGTCACTAGAACAGTCCTGAACACAATCTAGGTATAAAACCTTCTGAGTTTTGCTAACGGCTGGCTGTTTTATCACATTATACATTAACTAAATTGATCTTAAGGAAGGGCAGATTCATGTGCAAAACCTTGAAAATTTTCGCCTGCGGCAGGCCTGTATAGTATTACTTAATTGGCTCTTGGCTCTAGGCAAGCTTGAAACCGAGGGAGTTTTGAAATCTGCTGCAAGGATTTTCATACACTTTGGAAGGTAATGACCCAATTATTGCGATGACCCGTTATTGGTGGACCCCCAAGTTTTCTTGTTCGATAAATAGGTGACAGGTGTGCGGCGCATTATAGTAAATTCCTCATTAAATGGCAGAAAGCTCCATCATTTCATCGGTAAAACAGATAAAATGTTTCCGTTTTGAATTAAGCTTGAACAACCTGCAGTTAGCGAATCGTAATCGTCCATTAGACCTAGCTACCCTAACGAATTTGTTGAGACACCCAAAGGCTCACGTATATAAACTAGGTCCAGTTCTCCAGCCAATATAATGAACGCTGTCAATCAGGATATATGATTGTTGCTGCGTTCAGTTTTAGTTCCTTGTGAAGTACACGTAGGCTATATATCCAAATATAACGTAACAGAAAGTAGAATACAGAACCTGTTGCTATGCGAGCAGTTTTTGTTGTTGTTTGTTTGTTGTGCACTAGGCTTTTATCTGTCAGTTATCGTACCGAAGTACAATGCATTATCTTAGATAATGCTTATCAGTTTATAACCTGCGATATGTCGTCATGGAGATGCAGGCAAACTCAAAACAAGTTAAGAAGTTAACGATTGCACCCTCAGCTTTTACTTTAATTTCCACAATTTCTACCTCTAGCATTTAACATTCGTGGGCCATGGCCTAGAATGTCCGTGTCCTTTCATGCACTATAATAATATCATGTTAATTTAATCTCGTGGAATTGAGTGCCCCACAGTAGTGTGCCTTTTTAATTGCATCATTTTTGCTCTACTAACCATGGCAAGCTTGCAAAGTGTATCATTTGATTACTGATCCCTCCTACAGGAGCCTAATCATGTGTACTGCTGAATCATGTTATTCACCAGAGTGTGAACACCAGAAATAACAGAGACTCAGAGACATTAGAGAGAATCAGAAAAATTATAGAACACCAGAAACACGATGACTTTGCCTCCCAGGTCTGATATTCAATTTAAATGAAAAGAAACGCAAAAGATCACGTGATGGCCATAAAGTCAGCGTTGTTATAGTGACCATGGTTAATCAGTTTTACTTATATGTACAATGGCACATGCCACATGAATTCATACCCTTGTTTTTCGATGAAACTAATGAGGAAGATAAAGCTGGGCTGAATTGGGGACGGGAGTATGAATTGTTCAAAAAGTAAAAGAAATGCATGCATTGTTCGATATCTGCCTTGCTAAGTTTACTGATATTCCGATTAAAAGTTTTGATTGGCACTGAAGTAGCATTATTAGTTCTCTCCTGAGATTGCAGTGATTCAAACTGTTTTTTTCTATGGGGCTGCAAATGTCATTGTCTCTAGAAAAGCCTGTAATGCCTCTTGTGCTGGCTATAAAAACAACGATGCCTGCAATACCTCCTGTGCTGAATCTAGAAAGCAGCGTGCCTGCAATGCCTCCTGTGGTGGCTCTAGAAAAGCAACGTGCCTGTGCCTCCTGGTGGCCCGTGGCTCTAGAAAGCAGCGTGCCTGCAATGCCTTCTGTGCTGGCTCTTGAAGCAGCTTGATGCCTGCAATGCCTCCTGTACTGGCTCTAGAAAAGCAGCAATGCCTGCAATGCCTCCTGTGGTGGCTCTAGAAAAGCAACGATATACAATGCCTCCTGTGTGGCTCTAGAAAGCAGCGATGCCTGCAATGCCTCCTGTGATGTGGAAATAGAAAAGCAGTGATGCCTGCAATGCCTTCTGTGCTGGCTCTGAAAAGCAGCGATGCTGCATTCTGCAATGCCTACTGTGATGGCTCTAGAAAAGCAGCGATGCCTGCATGCCTTTTGTGTTGGCTCTAGAAAAGCAGTGATGCATGCAATGCCTCCTGTGCTGGCTCTAGAAAAGCAGCGATGCCTGCATTCTGCAATGCCTACTGTGATGGCTCTAGAAAGCAGCGATGCCTGCATTCTGCAATGCCTCCCACGCGTGCAGTTCTCGTTAAGTGGCGCCGCAATTCCCTCAGCTTTTTACCTTCCAAATAGTGGATCCACGTTAAGTTTTATAATTCCTCTGCGTTCATTAACGGTTTTAATGTTTATAGTTTATACCTTTACCCCAAATAGGTAAATAAGTGAAATTGGTTCCATGTTACAGTTGCATACTCGGTGTGGTTGCTTCAACCCATTAGAAGTGCAGTCTGATGACTACCGCGTCATCGTAACCATAGCCCAAATGGAAGTGGATGATATCAATCCATAATAATATTACACTCATATGTTTGTTCATTTTGAGACTCCTCCAGCCTTTAGCACCAACTCGTGTGAGGCAATTGCCAATGCCTATTGACTATTTGTCTTTTCCAAAAGCACAACAAAAATCAGAACAATTTGTAATCCAAATTTTGTTAGAGAACGTTGCAGATTTTAATTCCAACAACCAAATCCCTGAGCATTTATATTTCGTTCATCTTTGTAAATTTAACTGACACTGGTTATATTGGTGAACAAATGTTTTGAATAAGTCGTAAATTCAATTCCAGGTCTACTCCTCTATCTTTTTATCGTGGCCTTCAACGCCCTGTCATATAAACTTGCTGGAATTCAAAACATTGGAATTCGTGATGATTCACCGAATAAGCAAACATACTCCTTCACTTACAGAAGGAAGTAAATAACCTCTTAAATTTGAAGCTTATTGGAAAGAGTATTTAGAGTTGATTTATATAATACAGTCAAAATTGGATTCAAAAGTGGACAAATTCTAAGGCGATTTTGCATGGATTCTAGTTTTTGCATGAAAAATCAGTATGGCACACACCTCGGAGTGTGGAAAGTGCTGAAAAATCGATTTTTTAGCTGGTAGCAACCGACTGATATGTAAAAAATCGTATCTCGTAGGAAGGTAGTAGAGACTTCATCTTGGGCGGAAAATGTGCGCAATGAGCATGTTTATATACAATTGTCAACAAAATATGCTAAATGCTCAGGAACAGGTTACAGACGAAAAACAGATTTTGGGCGGCAAGACCTGCATAAGGCAATTTTGTATCTCAGTCAGGAAGGTCATTAGAGACTTCCTCTTAGGCGGAAAAATGTGCAATGGCCATGTTTATATACAATTGTTCCTGAAAATATGCTAAAATGCTAAGGAATGGGTAACAGGTGAAAAACTGTTTTTTTAGGGCAGGCATAAGACCTGATTTAGGCGAATTTTTTTTATCTCAGTCCAGGAAGGTCGTAGAGACTTAAATGGGCCGGAGAAAATGTGCGCAATGGCCATGTTTATTAATTGTCATCAAAAATATGCCCTAAATGCTCAGAATGGAGTTACGGGCGAAAACAGATTTTTTTGGGCAGGCTAAGACCTGCTTAAGGAGAATTTTGTATCTCAGTCTAGAAGGTCGTAGAAATTTCATCTTAGGCGGAAATGTGCGCAATGGCCATGTTTATATACAATTGTTGACAAAAATATGCCCTAAAATGCCTAGGAACTAATTTTTGGCAGCTAACAGGCCTGATATAGAAGATTTTCATCTTGTCCAGACATTTATTCAGTCCTGTAGGTATGGTCTTAGTCTTAGTAAAACGGCCAGGTCGGTTTAATTGGCCAGGCCGGTGGCAGCCATGGAGCATGGAGACTATCCCTACTGGCCGCCAGGCTAAGGGGTGTGAACCTGTGGGTTTTAGGCCACCTACTGCCAGGGATATCCTCAGCTGAAAGTAGCCAGCCGTTCCTGGACCCCTCTGGATGACAGGCTGCCGACGCCTGTGGCAATAATCAAACTGCACAAAAGCAAGACAAGGCTTGCCTGCAGATTAAGTCAGAGATCTGCCAAAGGCGGCTATAATGCACCACCTCTTTGTCTAGATGATTCACTGGGAGGTCTGACTAATCCAGACTGTGTAAATATTATTCCCACCGATTGGGATTTAACTGAATAATGGGCAAAGCCCAGTCCTTTATGGTGGTTAATCGTTACCTCGTTTAGACACATTTCTGTACTCTCTTCCCTACTTCTGAGTTGACCATTCCAATTATTTTCAGCTCAGCCGAGTCTCTATGGGTGTACGAAATTTCATGTCAGGATACTTCATCTCCCTGTTCTGACTCAAACATCTTCTCTTCAACGAATCTGCTCTTACCCATATGCTAATATTACTATCAGATCCTGCCTTTGCGTGGGGTTGAAATATTACAAGATAAAGTGCCGTGAGATGAAATATAAGCGAATCAAATGTCGTTACCCGTCTCTTTTACTGGACAGTGATTATACTGAAAATCGTCATAAACCATCGCCAAATTCTCATTTTTCCCCTATAACTTTCTTCCTGAGAATTTTAGGCATGTTTATCCTTTTTATTCAAGATTTTTCAGCAAGTCGTACAGAATTTTCACCCCATAACTACATTCCCGCCCAAGATGATTTTTCTAACCTTCCTGGACTGGAGATAGCTGTAAAATTGGCCTAAACTAGGTCTTGTGCTGGCTTAAAAATCAGTTTTTCGCCCGTTACCCGTTCCTTAGCATTTTAGGGCATATTTTTGTGAACAATTATATATAAACATGGCTATTGCACACATTTTCCGCCCAAGATGAAGTCTCTAATGACCTCCTGGACTGAGATACAAAATACCTCCTCCTTAAGCAGGTGTCTTGCGCCTGCCAAAAATCTGTTTTCGCCCGTTACTCTGTTCCTTAGCATTTTAGGGCATATTTTTGTGAACAATTATACAAACATGGCCACCGCGCACATCCTCCGCCCAAGATGAAGTCTCCACGACCCTCCCGGACTGAGACACAAAAAATTGGCTCTTATTTAAAGTTGATTTAACCAAATACGACCAATCATACGCTGCTGAGTACTGACGAAGGAAGTTAATATTGCCCTGGGAGTTCGGAAGGCTCTTCGGGTTAAGAGGAATGCAGTTAATCAGTTATCAACTTATGCTGCTTTAGGGGTGTAAGCCTGCTTTGCGGTAAATGATCATGCAAGAATGGTTGAGTAGTCTCTAAGTGAAAGATTGAGTTCGTGCATTAAACGAGGGTGTCTGGACAAGAGCTCCTGGAAAAGAAGCTCACCATTCCAAGCTTACGAGGTTAAATAATCAGGGTGCACAGCCAATATTAATCAATGTTAATATTCCATAAGGATCATCAATATCACCGTTAATAATTATTCTGTGAGAATTTTCCTTCTGTGCTTAAAATTCTTGTCTCAGTGTCTCACGGTGGATAGTGGATAAAGACAGCATATTATGTGGTTGTCTGAAATCTGGTTCTTTCCTCTTGTCTGAAATTGAGTTTATTGGGGGAAATGGAAACCAGTTTTCCTTGTGCGGATGGCTTCAGAAGATGCTCTCTCCTAGTGCTATCAATAGTAAATGATGCAAGCATCATCTATACTTCACATCAGTTGCAAATTTAAAACATCATATCTTAAAACTCTGCCCAGTATTTCGATCTTTTAATTGTTTTTCAAGTATTTTAAACCGCAACTAAAGCTGTTCATGTCTTAGCAGCAAATGAATCTCAGAAAAACTCTGTGCGACTTCTTATTCGAGAAATATAAAATCATATCAAGCAGTGTGAGACTGTGTACGATGATAATATATTTTATATAGATTTTATATATAATCATCAACTATTTTCTAATACTAATAGCTCACACAAAACTGTGGCTCAGCGTTAAAAATACTTGTGTCTTTCCGGAGCTCAGCAGGCTGGTATCGTTGATGGTGTGGTACTTTTCGTACTTGTAACGCTATGGTGTTTTTCGTGAATATGTGGCCGAATTTTTGCAGTTTTGTACTTGAGATGATATAGGTTGATAATTAATACATGAATTTATATGCTCGTCTTACCAAGCTCGAAAAAACCACACTGCACACGAAGAAACTCCATATCGGGCGTATGTTTTTAGCGAAAACCGCCGCCTCTGATAACATCTAGTTGTGAAAATGCGGGCGAACGTGCGATGCCTCCAAATATTAATATTTTTTTATCGGATAGCTCTCGTTTGTATGCCTGTTTATACTCGGACTTCAGTCATTTGAGATCGTGATATGCAATTATTGCGCGCTCAACTTGGTTAATTTTCATTCTCTCAGGACGTCTCCTACGATTTACGCAGTCTTTTGTCCGTAATTTGTCCTTTTGTGCTCCTCGAATCGTGAGTGATTTCATTGATCACTTTTCGTAAAATTTTTGTTGCGCGGCATTATGATATTATCAATATTGCGTGCAGTTTTTGGAAGATTTCAAAACATTTAAATAGCCCCTCATTTGAGTGCACTATGATTATCACATGTTGATCTGAACTTTAACTTTTTAATCAGCCTCTATAAATTTCAAAACGAGTATATTAATGAGTCAAATCGCAGGCATATTATTCTTATTAGTAATAATCATTTGTGTTACAGCATGTTTCGTGATGTCACGGATAGTCACATCCGCGTGATGGTCAGTACAGAATACGTCTTCCTCGTGACACCATCGGGGCTGTCAGAAATCCACTATATATTCGCTCTTCTGAACCAGTCTTTTATTTTGTTGGAGCTTCATTGACATAGGTCGCTACTCTGGTCAATTGCTACTGGGTGGCATGAATTTTCAGTTTAGAGCGTGTAGGATCCCCAATACCTATGCCTTATTTTGGTCACCGTGGTGGCAGAGTCACGTTACAAATTAGGATTAAGGTACTAAAATTTGGCTTCACTGCCAAGCCATGTACCTTTGGTTTCAGTTTATTCCTTTCATGTTTTGACTAAGGGCTAAGCCTAAGGCCCTAAGATATCACTTGCTCACCTTTTAAAAATCAGAAATTCATTGGAGTCCGCCAGTCCGGAACTTAATAGTTAATGGTGTATCTATATTCTCCGTATCTATATTCTCCGTCATTCTAAAACCTTGATCTCAATCGAAACTCAACAATTTCAATTTACAGTACAACAATGATAACATTTTTGAAACAACGTGTCCATGATGTAAAAGCTAGAATTCTACACCTATCTTGTTACTTTGTTATTAGTTGACACATACTAAATGGTGGTCCCGCCCCTGATAATCCACATCATTATACCCGTAACTTTAGAGAGTTTAAGTGACATAACCTCACCGACCTCACGCAGTAAAGGAATATATTTTCATGTGATGAAATTGAAACAACTTCAGTAAGTTAGTGGTAATGTCCATCTCTAGCATATGTAGGACATTACATGAGGGGGATTAACAAGCAATATCCTGATGGTGGCAGGTGGTGCTCTTATTCCTGCAAGCAGGTCCTGCTCTATGACGTCACTATCATGGGTTAGAATGGGGAGTTAGTGACATTTAGCCGCCCATTTCTCATGCGTGAGTCTTGTGCAGCTCTCATAGGATCACGGCTTGGAATTACTGACGTATAAACCTACTGTAGTATTGGTAGAGTTCTTGAGCTATTATGCTGTGCGTCACTGACCTACTCTCATTCTATTAGTCTTTTATCATTACCAATAGTTTTGGCGAGTTTTCAAAATTTTCACGAAATCTGATAGCTGTTCAAGGAGTATAAGTTGAGGTACGGTTTTTGTTGTTGATAATGGTATGAGTTGTACACTGTGTAGGTGCTACTGAGTACTGGATGATAGAACAATTCTTATTCCCTGTTTGGCGGATCGTATCGATTTTGTAAGTTGTAATCTTTTCATAAATTATGTTTTTGAATAATTGTGACGGCCATAGCTATTTACTTGCATTTTGTGATAACGTTGTAACCCCCCCCCCCCCCCCCCATTGATTGTACACTCAACACTTTACATGACTTTTGTGTCCTCGTGACGATATTTAAGGCATTTCTTTATTTCATGGTAGATTTATTCACTCTTACACCTGTTGTGGGTTTAATTCTTTCCTGTAATCTTATAAGCCTCTTCCCTTCAAATTTTTAGTCTGAATTTGCAGAATGGTATAGGTTGCAAGAGTTTACCAGTATCTTGATTTCACTTCTTAGATCTCTTCAAATAGTTTGGAAAGAAATATTGAGAATTCCTGACAACTCTTCCAGTCATTTGTTCTGAATTGTGATAGGTCCATGATGATCAGCACTCAGCGAGCCTGGTTGTGCCACATATAATTCATGCTCTAATGAAAATGCGCTGCAAGCCGCAAGGTGATTTTTAGTGCGTGCTTTCTAAATCATGGAAATGTGTTATGAGAATTGCCTAATCACTTAATCATGTAATTGCATTGGAAATAACGTGGGCTTGGCACTACAAAATTAAAATTATTTTTCTCTCTTATTATACTAATATCGTTATTACCAAACAAAAACAAAAATTGTTCGATGTGCAGCTTTTAATTCTCTAATTCTATGAACTTATGCAGTGTAAAAAACTTCATTCACAACTAAAAACATTTTGATTGCCAAGTTTAAAGCTGATTTATGATAATTTGTATTGATTATTGATTAGGCAATTACAGTTACAATAGTACAACTAAAGAATTAAACACTTTCCATTCGGAACTACAGAATATAATTCCTTTGTCGAACGTGTTTTGACGGCTTTTTCTTCTCTATTACTCATGCATCGGGAACGTTTCGAATGCTTACCACCAATTAGTTTAATTTATTTTACAATGTAGATTATCAATTATTTATTAACACAATCACCATCCCCATTATTGTAACTTCTCATAAAATAATATGGTCAATGGTCATATGCATCTAGAGATATATTCCGAATACTACTAGATATAAAACTATAGAATGGTCATGTGAAAAGAACTTTTTTGTATATTACATGGCTCCGGACTTCAACTTTCTTTATTCTTTTATAAGTATACTGGTTACGCTATGTTGCATGGTATATGTTGAATTGTTCATATTCTCAAAGCCGTACTATTACAGTTGCTCATGTTCTTTGTTTAATAGTTGTTGTAGTATTACATAACAATATGATCGGTTGAGTAGGCGCGACAAACAAAAAGCAAATATAAAATATGCTATTCTACTAAAGTATTTCAATTAATCATTAATCTGAGAAATTCTGTACAATTATATTTTACGTGGGCGTTGGAGAGTCACTTTTGTATATCTTTTTTTGGCTGTTAGGCTGTTTGAAGTTAGTCAATAGCTCTATTCTTACCTATCCATGTTTTAACACTTCCCTTTTGATTCTTCCACTCAAAAAATAAAGACAGCCCAATTCTCTTTCCCCTGTACTATGCAGCCTCCACTTTTCATTAGTTAAAATGGTCTTGTGCAACTCCTCTTACGTCTGTAGTAGAGACACTAGACAGCCACAGCTCCACCACTCCTCTAACTTCAGTTACCCCCACTCTAGGTTAAGACAGTATTCCAGCACTCCTCTAACTTCTGTATCCCCCACACTAGGTCAAGACGGTCTATGACATCCTCACCGAAAAGAACAACATCATAGTCGCGAGCTTCCCCGGCGAGTTCAGTGTCGACGTCTACGCCAAGAGGCCATCAAAACGTGAGTAGGAAAGGGAGACTGTGTGTCGTCACCGATAACCCACTTCAATTCATCATCATACCGTCACTTTCATCAGCTTCTTCCATCATTCGCGGTATGTAGATTGTAGCTCCGATAGCAGGAAATATCGGGTTTCCCTTCCCATGTCTATGATAGTTCTGTCCTTGTTCATATGTATCTGGGTAGGTTGAACTATGCCCACAGCGGTTAACGGAAGAAATAAATCGGTTAAATTCCGGAAATTAGAGGTTGTGATTATCTTTAAAAACTTCGTATGTGAGGTAACTTTGGCTTAGTACCGGTATATATATAGTGGAACTTTGAAATATACCTGAAGAGAATGTTTTAATGAACGGGGTAAGTCTGATTCTCTCCAGGGTTACCAGTATTTATATAATATCTAACAAAGTACTAAAGTACTAAAATACTAAAGTACTGAGGTCCAAAAGGAGAAAATAGAGATCACCATCAGCAAGATATCGTTATATAAGGTATTTTCTGAATAGATATATCCCAACAAGAAACAATTCCAGTGAAATCCCGAGCTTATCATCCTCTCTCTCTCTCGTCATTAGCTCGTTGGAGTTCCCTATAATCTCCCCGGCTATAGATAATGAAGTAGAGCACTACTTTTCCCATTTCCTGCTGCTACCCATCATGATAATAATGACCGCTGTGTCTGCTGTGCCAATTGGTGGGGAGATAAGGTCCAATATTATCGTGTACCACGAGTCTGGAGTGGGGTTGAGGATAGGGTTCCTACAAACCTACACTCATACCTAAACCCCGCACTCTAAAGATAGGCGGTTCAACGTCACCAACTGACTACGTTACGCCCTGATAATGACGTCATCCCAACCGCCTATTTCTCGTGTTGGCTTCTAACGTAGACACGGTGTATGTACCCGCTTGTCGGAAGCTTACCCTCCAAATTCTGCGGAGTCTTGAGGGAATCAGCTCGGAAAGAGTGTTGTGTAATTCATCTCTCAATCTCGAGATCACTTTTCCTCCGTTCTTTGTTCTAAGCGATTATTACCGTATAGTCGAGGTGTGTTGCTAACCGTCCTTTATTCCGTCATGCTCGTATTGTTTTCCTGCAACTGTCGGCGCACACGGGACCCTCTGCTTGTTATGTATTTGTGAACTTTAACTTATATCTGATACGCCTCATGAGAAAGGTTTGTGTCCATAGGAACTCAGGCAATTCAATTGAGACGTTATTGAACCGGTTGCGTTCCCTTTTGTAAGGGTCCAATTTTCTCAGCCTTTGTTGAATAAGGAGACCTTTGTTTTACGTCATAATGCTAGCACACATTATGAAATATTATGTAATAGTTTTGATTATAACCGTATTATTTGAATACGCTGCGCTTCCTCACTTTAAGCTTTGTGGTGCTAAAGTTGGGGTTCATTTGTTAACTTTTCCTTTAATTCAGCCGTATACCTTGCTTCACTTTGGGCCATGTATATTTTTGCGTACGGATCCTTGGAAACAAAATGGAAGAGAATTGGCGGGATCGACTCACCTGATGATATTGAGACGGGTAAGCAACAAGTGGCAGCAGATTTTATGTTGCTTTTTTTAGATTTTAGTTAGAATATAAGTTGCTTTTGTTCCATTGCCAGGTATAAAAGAAAACTGCTCTTTCACAACCAGTGCTTATCATTTCGCTTACCATTCTAGCAATTATATAGCTCTTGATTCCAAGAAATTGTCCTTGATTGTAATCAGTAATCAGGAGAGAATTGAGTGATATTTCTGTTAACGTGTATCACTTTATATACATTTTAAATTTAACCGATAAATCGAGCAGAAGAATTGATGTTGGTAAGTGCTTGCTAATTGATGATTATTAATCCCGATTTGCCTCTTTCTCAGACATTTTGACTCCAATCCAAGACTCCATTTATAAAGTTTTCATTTCAATGCACAGCAAACAGAACCAAAATAAATACCACTGTTTCTTTTTCATACATTTCGTCCATGGCAGAGTGGTCGAGCTGATAATGGGATCTTTTAACTTCTTTTAATAACCCCACAATCTCGGTGGTGTCTCTTTAAACACCCATCTGAGCTGATATATATTTCTAATGTAGATCTAGTGTTTCTCTCTCGTATCGTCTGGATCGCTTTGTCTTCCCGGCCACCCACACTAAATTCATTGTACTGTGTTATATATGATGGTGTGATATATCTGTATCATACCGGGCCACTCAAGCACTCAGCTCCATTCATTGTTGTAGTTTGGTCCCTGTAGAAGGTTGATATGACGGCATTATCATAGCCCAAAGTGGTGTATTGAGGATGTTAGGCAGCCTGTTCTCCGTTTGCTGAGTATATTGATCATGGGGCGCGAGCGAGGGGTTTAAAAGACTCGTCATTGTATGTTCGAACAATAGCAAGTTGATATGTGTTATCATCACAAGATACTACTACTACTACTATAATGTGCTGCAGTGGAATGCTGGTGCTATCATCACCAGCGATTCTCCGTATCAAATCTGTTGTGTTTTGCATGTTACCATAGCGTAGATATAGCAAACTTCAGAGCATATAAGTACTCGATTTATCGGTTGGAACTTTTAGTAGTTCTTCGAGTAATCAGTCAAGCCAATTTAATAGTATGATTCGAGTCAAAATTATTAGTTGCTAGCGCTTTTAGTACTTTTCTTCGTCGATAGCGGGATAGTTTCCACTGTACCTAAATAGTACTTCGGACTTCGGTGAAATGTTGTTGACGTACATGTATGATAGAATTGAGAACTGGTTTGAGAGCAAGCGTCAAAAGACTAACTCTGGAAAATATCCGGGAAAAATCACAAGTATGTTATCCTTCATGAGCTCAGAAACCCAAATATCAAACATTCCAAATCAAACATCCTAACCAAGTATCTTATCTATAGAGGTGTATGGGTATACTAAAATGATAACAAAATACTACCTGAAATATTCATTTGAGTTCTGGTGTTTTTTAATTGATTTCTTTTGCTGAATTCATGGCCTGTTCGAATCCGAATTGCTTCAATTTAAACAATCCTGTTAATTGCTAACCGAATTTTTTGTCTCCTACCTATCTTTTCTAGTTAAGATTGTAAAACTTAATAATATGCTCAATAATAAGTTCAAATTAATAAGTTCTTCGTCTTTCTAGTCTAATAAAACTCAATAATTAGCTCTGTGACTAAGGACAGGCCGTTAAATAACGAATCAAATGGGACAAGGTAAAGAAATTATCAGCTTCAGCACGTACTTAAGTACTTTAATTATTAAAACCACAATTCTTTGGGAGCACGTGTTTTTGAAATGATGAACATATAATTTTTACAACAATTCTGCAGAAACCTGTATCTTTGCAGACTGGTTGAGACCAAAATCAATGAACACAACAAAATGGTTGCTAGTAAATAAAGGGAATATTCAGTGATATCATTATTCATGCCCTGCCAAGTCAATCCTAACCCCATGAGGATGTTTTGAGAATGTGTGTGGTATTTTCTAAGAACTGCCGTTCTCGAGCCACCGTGCTTATTACTTTTTAATAGTTTTACATAATGTACTAGCTATAGATGATAGCTCTGTGAACGTTGACCAATGTACCGAGGTATGCTACTATGCTACTTACTCATACGTGTACTAGATTTTAGTTATAGTGGTAGAAAACTCAATGAGTGTACGCGCCCTTTTAACGGTACATTTAGTATTCATATGCTGGCTGAGTGCCTATACCCCGTCACATGATATGCCTCGTTTGATAAAGGCTATTTCGTGTCCACTTTATGTTCATCGATACTTCACTTGATCTGTCTTAAGTGTACGCTGGTTACAACTTAATTTCGGGCAGAGTTTTTTTCTTGTTATTTCTTTATTCATGCCAAATAGAAAGGCCGCTTAAATCCGCTTAAATCTAAGGATCCCTCGTATCGGGTGCAGTGAGTTGACAGTATCTTTTGCTGGTTACCGGGGAATAAGAATGATGAGTTCCATTGAAAGCGTCATGGCTCAGCTGACTAGTCACTTCAAGGAAATTAATGAGACGTTGCCCAGCCGCGCGTATCCGCACTGCATATTATATCACGAGATGATTGTATTCTACATTTGAGACACCTTGCCGCGCAAAGGTCACGAGATCAAATCCCAGCAATCTCATTGGTCCTCGCAAATAAGACGTGTCTTTCTCGCTAAATGCTTTTTAAATCAATCAGCAATCCACCTCATCTTACTGTTATATGAGAGTACTATAAGCTTGGGGACATCTAACGTTTTATTGAAAAGTTCGCTTTTTGCTGAAAATACGATCAGTTGCATGCTGTGAGCTTGTGTGTTTCCTACTACAGCTTTTAGTGCCATGCCGTCTCGGCTGAAGTTTAGGATCGATTCCGCTCATCCTTTGAGACCCAGCAATGAATTTCCAGGTAACTGAGTAACTGATAGACCGAGTTACTTCTAAGTCTTACATGAGGTCATGGTTAGATATTGTTATAGATTTATAGGATAAGGCCTAGGCCATATCTTAAATTTATCTTCAGTTGTAAGGTAGGTATAGTATAATCGACTGAAAGCCTCAACTCCCAGTCTGCTTTATTGTATTGATCTTGAGCTAAAGAATGGATAATTCATCAAAGCAATATTCGACTTTATTCAAAAAAAAGCTTGGGATTTTCATCCTTGGACGAGACAATATTCTGCTTGGATTTAACATAATTCTCATATCTCCCAAATAGTCAAAATCAATCTGTGATAGGTTGATGAGACACTGATTCAAACAACATGACCACTGTACTAGGTACTATAGAACTCATAAAATTCATTACATTTTTCTCCAAACGTGATAGTTTCCAGTAGAGATGCTCCGGTTAAATTTCTTCTATTTTCCATTTAAGCATTAATAACGCTAGATCAGTAGATCCATCAGAAAGCTACCAAATAACGCGTGTTTTCTATCCGTCAGAAGAGCTCGAATTGTCGCGTGATTTCACTCTACAACCCCCACTTCATCACAACCCCACCACATCTCCACATCACAACCCAACCACATCTCCACCTCACCCCACCAAATCTCCACGTCACATCACCACCTCATCTCCACCTGAAGTCATCACCCCACCCCTCCTCAACCACCTCCCCTTCCTCAAACCCACCAAGTCTTCACTGAAAACCACGCCCAGCACCACCGATTCCAAACAACGCGTGTCTTTCTTCATCTCCGATAGGAACCATAAGCACCTTAGAAGGCGTGGTAGGCCACGTGAGTTATGAAGATTGAAGTTAGCGTATGGAAACTATAACGCCGAGCACTCAAATCTTTTCTAATCACGGTCACTATTCACTTATTTAAAATAATGCTAAAATCCACACTCAATTCTAAGAAATATACCTCTTTCAACATTAAATTGCATTGGTATCCCAGTACTAATCAGTTACTTATTAATTGCCTAATTAATATATTTCTCTTCTGGTTGTCTTAGTACTAGTTAACTACCCTATTTCACTGTTTAGACCACTCCTCAGCTAAGGGAGCCTATCAGAGGGTACCCCCAGCCTCCTACCGTCTCCCTGCCATGTCAAAGAGCTCCACCACTCGACTCCCTCCTATTGCTGGTGAGAGATACAACTGATCTGTCAAGTGGTGGTTTATACCAATTCTGTTTCTCAACACAAACCTTTTTTATATTCTGCTTTTTTATGCTGCTTTACCGTTTTGTTGGTTGAAACTGATCTTATCCGGATCGGGTGGCACACGTTTTCGAGCATCTCTAAATACAGTAGCGCAGTGCTCCCATCATATCATTTTCTATCAAAGAATCAATAAATCGTGTTTTTTTATTTAGTTCCATGTTCCTTACTATCTCATAATTTAATCAAGTTCATTCCGTTTCAAATCCATTCATTATTTACTCAGCTTATATTTCCTCTCGCTGTTGCAGGAGGAGGGGGTTGGGATAACAGTTCGGATGGCAGGAGCTCAGGTTCCGACATCATGCAGCGCAGAGTGGGTTACGAGAGACAGATGAAGCGGGAATACAACGCCCGCCACTCCAGTCGCATGAACAAACTCAACGACGAAACTGCCATGGAAGTTAGTTTATTTTCGGTTATTTGTCAGGAAATGCTGCGTAAATTTCTGAGAAGTCGAAATTACGCGTTTAATAAAGTTTATCAAAGCTTTAAGGGAAATTTGTAAAATTATCAGTTGCTTACCGGCCACTTATTAACAGTCGGTCAGTCCCCACTCCCCGTGGTCAGTTTTTGGTCTCTCAACTAACGGACGGTTACCAATCGATTGTGAAAACACGGACTTATGTTTAAATCTGTTATCTATCTTAACGGTTCAGTCTCAGGTATCGGACATCTTGCTGTCTCACGACAGACAGCGGAGGGCAGATCATCAGATCCGAGTGGAGAGGAGACAAAAGATGCAAATGAAGCACATCCAGGACAAGGAACAGCGACTGTGAGTAATTGACAATCTGCATTGATTTCATGTATCTCTTCAATGAGGAATAATGCAAATAATGATTATATATTCAAATAGAAATTTCTATTGTTACCGGCCTATGTCCTGAATAAGCAATATTTTACCATCCACAGCCATCCGAATTTAAGAGGCAGGACTTTGTACTACTTTTAGTATTGATGCTAGTATCTGATTTAACTTTGCTAAAATAATAAATGCTTTGCTCCTACCTTGAACTTGTCACGATTCTAACTTTTTTGTCACATTATATAGATTATAGATACTAAGATAGTATTAAGGTTCTAGCTACCACATTCGAACATGATGTATGTAGTGATGAAATTGCTAATCGTTTTGCAATTTGATAAATTGCAGTTCTACAGTTGTACAACTTCCGATACCCCTGACTCGTTCTCCTTTTCCACTGTACTACCGCTCACCTGATCAGTTCAGATGTAAAATTGTCAAGCTTTATTAATTATTTGGAACTGCTTGGCGCACTATCCAATTACACTATAGAGTCAGTGCCGTTGCGTATTTTATATATCATTAAGATCTAAATTCTGATTAAGCGAATTAATTACCTAATTTTAGAATTTTATGAGCATGTAACTCAATGATAATAGAATAATGCTTCGGCTTGAAGACAAGATCATAGGATCAACTAGCAGAGTTTTATTTAGCTAGAGTCTGGACTCTGGGTGCCATTTATCAGTTGAAATTTCAAAAGCCACTGTTGCTGTAATATTCTAAACTCCAACAGCTCATCCCGCTTTTGTGGTTTGTGTTGGGTAGAATTGGGATTTTCATTCACAAATCACAATACTACAATTCACCCAATCAATAAACTGGCGAAACTTCTAGAATTCAGTAAGATGTGCCCTTTATCTCTCATGTAGTGCAGGCGGCAGCAATGAGAGGTCCTTTTCCATCTGATACACATCCAGGAGAGTAGTAAGTAGATCTTATTGCACTTAAGATACGAGATTTTAAACGTGTACACGGTACAGATCATACGTTCTCATCGGAGACTTGGAGAGTACAAATGATGATATATCGACGAAGTAGTAGCTATTCGTGTGTATTAATTAATGATGCCTATTAGACATCCCATCTTGTGACCAATGATAGGGATTAGAGATATATTAACCAGTGAGTTGAACAGCTTACGTCGTCTAACTTTCATGAATCCTACGTCTTAAGTCTTATAAGCCGTGCATCTTATAGATGCAAATTGGAAGGGATATTGGAATGAAATAATGCGAAAGTGTAAAACTAGGTATATCATTTACAATACCTGAAAATGCTCAAATCAACTCTTGTCAACTTGACTCCCCGTTTTTGCTATTGAATAATGCGAAACTGTATCATCTGCAATCCCTGAAACTGAAAATGCTCAAATCAGCTCTTTCCAGTTTGTCTCACTGATTAACGTACTTTCAGACACAACGCCTACAAACCCACTGAAAAGATGAGGGTCCCTGAGAAACGGTTTCCTAAGAAACTGTAAGTCTCAACGTGTTTAAGGAACCTTTATAATCGGCTAATCAGTAATCGCACTATTTCAATTTGACGGATCCTTTTTAAGAAGCCAATCATTCGTGTTGCTTATAGCACTATTTTCCATAAAAAGCCTATTATTAATCTTATTATTTCTGTAAGTTTCAACGTTTTCGAGGAACCTTCTGAAAGGCCAATCAGTCGTGTAGCTTATACTCTAATAGCACTATTTTCCACAAAGCATAATTTGAATCTTGTTATTCCTAAGATACGGTAAGTTTCACATGTTGACGGATCCATATTAGTTGGCTTATTACTTCATTTGTCGTGTTGCTAACAGCACCTTTTTCCAAAAAGCATATTATTAATCTTAGTTCGATGAGAACTTGAATAGTTTTATCGTTGGTACTAGAGGTTTGATTTGAATTTAATGGACATGTACACTGTGCAGTGATACTCGCTGAATGCTTAATATTCTCTGATAGCAATGTGCATCAGTAGGCTCTCATGAGAATCGTGAACATTCATTACTCAGCTTTCAAAAGAATTTCCTTTATGAATCATCAGTTGTCGCTGTGAACTATGTCATGTTTTAAGCATCGTAGCTTATCAACGTCTCATTATTCACTCCTTCATTTTCAGCGACCTGAGTAGCTTTATTACAAGTTATATAAGCACGCATATTGTCTCTTAATGCCTTGAAATTAGAATTTATATTGCTGTGCAGCACCTATCTATGAAGCTTTGATTCTCATTATTCATGTCTTTAAAATGCATTTATTTAAACTTTGGGACAAAAAGGTAACAGTGCATTGTGCAATGTAGGACATTAGGACATGCATTATTCAAACGGACTAACGGAATCTGAAGAGTGTATCAGCTTATCTGACCGTTAATCAAGCGCAGCTGTTTGGTGATGAATATGATACTCTGGCAAAACTCGGCAATAAATATTCCAATATTATGTGATGCAGTTCCTTGCATTTGAGTGAGAAGGGAGCTGATACTGTGCGTGTAAGCGGACACTAATAATCTCATCTGAGTGTCCTTTCTCTCCTACTGTTATTGCATTAAATGGCACACTGTGACTACCTGCAAGTCTTAAAGCCCGGGAGTTATTAACTCCCACGCTTGGCAGGGAGCCTGTAGCGGGAACGCTTCCCTCCGTTGATAAATGCACTGTGTCAATGTAACATTAGATGCTTATCTGATGTTTCTAGCGTCAAACAGTGATAAGAATTGATTGGGTATTACAAGCAAGAGAAACATAATATTTTCCTGTATTTCGAGCCTGAAATTTATAAAATCTAAGACTTTTGCCTCTCAAATCTGAAGACAAACTATTGTGTAATCTATGAAATCTTGACTAGTTATCTTGATACAATTTGGTATATTCCAATAGACAGCACCCATTATCGGCACTTTTTAATTAATGAATACGAGATCAACTCCTCCGTGTTTTGGGGACATTCTATGACCTCCCCAGCATCACATTGAACCCGTCTATGTACATTGTACCCGTATTCTGTGTTTCAGGTGCTTGGAACTGTTACCTTCCAAGAATAATAGAATCACACCATTTCAAATACCTATGTAGCTATATATCCTGTGTTTCAGGCCAGAGAAGGTGCGAGTTGGCCGGCCCCCCGGAACAGAATACCACCAAGATGTGGTGGACTTGTTCACGGCCCCCCGGACTCGAAGCAAACTTCCCAACTCCCTCAACAAACACTCCATCCTTCCCAGTGTCAATGCACCTGACAAGAAACCAGAGCGACCCAGCATGATACCAATATGTGAGTAGGGGAGTGGGGACTATGTTATAAACCTGCAGCCTGTAGCCTGAGCTTTTCATTCTTTCACCCAAGATATGAAGGAACCGCGAGAATAATTCTACAAAACCTACCTTAAAACTCTGTGTGGCACTCTTCATTCTTAAATATATACTCTGGGGATCCTGGATGTAGTATTCACGTAGATATATCAATATCGTTTTTATAGCGATATTACCTACGCTAAAAGCTGCTGCATATTACTATGACACCATATTCTGTTCTCTGTTAAACGTAGTGCAGCACTAGATATAAGTATACTCCTGTATCTTTACATTGTGCCTCTACAGTATTACATAGGAAACAGACTCCTCGACGGCCATTGGGTGAGATTGTCAAAAAGCCCCTTTTAACTCTCTCTGATTATAAGAGCAAGTTTTTATCTTCGAAATTTTTCATTTTAACGAAACATGCATGCGAATTATGCAGTTTTCACACGAAAGACAGCGATCAAAAAAGCGCATAAAAGTTAAAATAACCACTCAAATTATACTCCAGATTCTTCTACTTCAACGCGTGGGAAAGTTGATCAAAAACCCAAACGGAAGCGAGATGAAGCCCCAGCAAAGGTGTCCTCAATTCCTGTTAAACTCCCTATTCCATCGATTTCGAAGAAGAAACCCGAACCACCAGAAATCATCAGAGAGGTTAACATAATCAAAATTTATACTCGTTTATAGTCGTTTCATTTCCGTGAGTTTGTGCACATGTGAAGTGTGATCGGTACCAGTTTAGGAAAATCCACAATTTTTTCGTACAACCAGGTAACGCGCTCAGACACAAAGTCATAGAAAGTTGAATTTTCCCACGTAGGCATTCCAAAAACGCGCAAAATTCCTTGACTTTTAACGCGCAGTGTATATTAACCTGGTTGCCTTAGCAACATTGCCAAAAACGTCATTCATAATCGAATTACTGTTTAATTCTGACGTATCAAATTACCCAGGCATATGCCATATTGCTGAATTATTCATAGTTGTGATTAATATTATGGATGCCAGATTTTGGAATATTCAAAATATTTCAATTAATTCATCGACTCATCACTCAAGCATGAAGCTACCTAAATTACAAATACAAAAGAAATTCAGTTGCAAAATAGATGTGAAATACCTACAGAAAATTATTTCACATCATCAAACACACTTTTATCTGACAGGTATCTGGTCACTCCACAAGATCAAGACACCCTCGAGACATTAAATCCTACTCCAAACCCAAACATCACATAGCAACTCCCGAATTCGTGGAACAGCCGACCCCCAGACTACCAGCCCTGAAGAGAGACAATCTCCAGGCCCCCATAACCCCCGTCAGACGACCCTCTACCCCTGTCGCCAGAACTGCAACCCCTATCATGAAAACCTCAACCCCCATCCTGAAAACAGCAACCCCTAACATCGCTAAATCAGTGACCCCAGTAATCAGAGCAGTGAGTCCCATTGCCAAACCAGTGACCACCTCCTCGAGCAAAGTGTCAGTTCTCTCCGAGATGGAGAATATCCCTGAGGACATGTCGGTGAAGCCGGAGGTGGAAGTTATTCACCGCGTTCACACGCCCCAAGTTATCGAGGATTTGGGATACGATAGTCCGAAGCCCATGATGAAACACCCTAAACTCTCGTCTCTCGAGGTGAGCTCTGAAGGCAGAAAACTCCATGATTCGAGCTTTTCCTTGCTCCAATGTCCCTCTCTATTATTTATGTCAATCCAGATTAATTTCACCTATCTAAGTTCAATACCTCGCACCAATTCTCATTAAAACTCTCCAAAAGGTGGAGGAGGACATTAAACTGCCAGCCAAGTTGACGCAGCGAGACAGTGGTTTAGCGGACAGCATTGAGCCGGACTCGACGGAGAGCAGACGGCAGAGTGTCACTCCCGAGCAGATGGTAACAACCTCCCCTGACAAGGAATCTATCGTGGAAGTCAAGGTAAGTTGAACGATGGGTCACGTTCGCAAATTGGTATTTTTACGCTGGTTAACTGAAGATAGACTTTTCTATTCCCTAAAATTTTCGAGTTGTAATGATCAGCTGGTGATGAGAGGGAGTGTTGAATACAGCTTCATATTTATATTCTCATCTCACCTTCACTCAGGAGCCGACTTTGGAAGTAGTCCACAAGTTGGACCCCGTGACAGAGGAAACTGAAACGGAATCACCGCCCGTTGAGGAAGTCTTCAAGTTTAAACCCATGTTAGAAATGTTCAACCCTAAGTCGGAGAGGAACCTTAACAACACCTTCATCATGGGCCAAACTCTGGGGGACGGAAACTTCGCTATCGTTAAAAACGCCATGAACAGGTGAGTTATGTTTGAGCAATCGAATACAATGAATATGGCTTGCTGTCACCTAACTACATCTAAGCTGTGAGCATCTGCATGGAAATGATGCAGCAGCTTTGAAACTGATCACAGTTAAGTGAAGGGTGTCCTTTCATTCAGGGTTAGCAAACAGAGTGTCGCCATCAAGATCATAGACAAGGAGAAGTTGAAGGGAAAAGAAGGGATGATGGTGAACGAGATCAAGATAATGAGGGGACTCAACCACGATCACTGCGTGAAACTGGTAGGTGTTTACAAGGTCTCAGTTCGACTCAGACAGCCTCTAGAATCAATGATTTTCTCGCATTTTTCAAGTGTTTCTCTCTTTAGTACGACATGCCTCCATATACCATAATCCCCAATTTCAGTACGACCTTTCTAGACCATAATCCCTATTTCAGTACGACCTCTCTAGACCATAATCCCCCTATTTCAGTACGACCCCTCTAGACCATAATTCCTCTATTTCAGTACGACCCATCTAGACCATAATCCCCTATTTCAGTACGACCCCTCTAGACCATAATCCCCTTATTTCAGTATGACCTCTCTAGACCATAACCCCCTATTTCAGTACGACCTCTCTAGACCATAATCCCCCTATCTCAGTACGACCCCTCTAGACCCTTATCCCTCTATTTCAGTATGACCTCTACGAGAGTGAGCCGCACATTTACCTGGTAACAGAGCTCCTCCCTGACGGTGACCTGTTTGATTGCATTGTGAAGAACAGGTGCTTCCCGGAGTCCGCAGTCAGGGTGAGTTTTACTGGAATCAGCGGAGCAAATAAATCGTTAATTTATTTCAGTAAATAGGACTTAGGATAACAATAACAGTAGAAATTTTAGGGTGACATCAATAAAGCCCTCCCCAACCCCTCCCTCCCTCCCTCGCCCCCTTCCCCATCCCTTTTATCAGCATTCCCCAGCATTCTTAAACGCCCTCCCCAGCTACGGCTAAGTAGTCCAATGGAGTACCAAAACCTCTGTTTGGACAAAACGCATTAATCAAAATCAAATTTTTCGAAATCATAAAATAACACTAACTAACCATAGTTAGTTAACAGATATAATACATATCAAGCTATATCAGTTAACAAAATTAGTTAACAAAATTTAGTTAACAAAATTTCAAAAATCAATGGAGCAAAAAGGACAAAATTCCTTAAAAAAGATAAAAATATTTAATGACGTATAATATGTGACTGATCCCAATCTCAAAGGACAAACGCCACCCGGAAAAAACGCTACCCGGACAAATACCACCCGGACAAAACAACGCCCACACAAAACCTCACCTTATACTTATAGCACAAATTGCGCGGAAACTGGAAAGGACGCGATCGTTTCACGTTTGTAATCCTGTGACACAATTTTACGGTTGGGGTTAGGACGTATGGTCCGCACGAGCGTTCCCAATGCACAATTTCCGCTCTAGGGTGTTTTTTTTCCGGGTGGTGTTTTTTGTCTAACCATCTTGGGCTCTTCAAGCAAACCACTTACAATTGCTTGGGCTGTTAGAAGCAATCAGAGTCAAACTACAATTGCTGTCATGCCTGAACTGAAGAGACAAGAGTGAGTCCGTGATGAGAATCCCAGCAACCATGGTCATGGAGCAACGGAGCGCTGCTTTAAAGAACCACCTGAATAACTAATATAGGAGTACAGGGGATCTGAGGTGGGAGGCTTCGGTTTATGCTGTTCTGATAGATGAGTAGTGAGTAGGTTCCCCCCATGCAAAAATTGTACTTAGCCGAAGTTATGAAATTGAATTCTAGTTTCTCAATTTATCTCATAAATTGCATTTACGGAACGCGCGAACTTCTATGGTGATTTGCTAACAAATCATCAAGTTTGGAATCTATCTTGACCTTAAAATTTTTAGATAGGCTCTCTCAACTTGGTAGTCAAATTACCTAATATTTTCTACGACATAAACTGATATAACTAAACTTTGCAGTGCCAATTTTTGATTAAGGCCTCAGACGTAACTACAATTGCGCCTGCCGTTGTTCCCTTATGTACGCGCATACGGGAACAACGGATTGATTTAACGCGCACATGCACGTGGGTGAATGATAGGTCCAGATGCACGTGAAAAATTCTACGCACGCGCATTTACCACAATCATTAGAAGATTCCGGTGCAGTTTCATGTTTCTTTACCATGGACTCCATTTTGTTACGCAGGATTGAGGTTGCAAACTGGTTAAGGTTGCAAACTGGTGCACTGACACCAGGCTGGCATTAGTCTGACCGCCTCAGTCTGACAAGTCTTCTTAGAGCACATTCTTCTTGACAGGGATTGAGAGTACAAGAACAGTTTCCTATACTTGCACTAAGGTATAAAGTAATGCCATGTGCAATTATTGATATATTCACTACTGCACAGGATTAATTAAATATTAGTAGGGCAATGTTATTTTGCCAAATATTTCCTAAAAAGACGTTCGCAAGCAGCAAAATTGTCGACCCGAACAATTTCACCGCCATTGATTGCTATCTTGTTACCCTATATAATCAACTACTTTATGCATGTATTATAGTAACGACACGGCAGTGCCACGGATATCGAACAAGGTGCAAATGACTGTACACTCTGAGGAGCTCAACTTTGAATTTCTGTATCGTTGCGTAATATTACGATCAATAAGCAATTAAATATCACGGCAATAGTATACCTTTTCCACAGATGATTTCGTAGACATCATTGGACCAGGGTCCCCCTAAGCCAAGTGCACAGCGGGTTGAGAAACCGTACTTATCATAAGTATCTCCTGCGTCAGCAGCCGTAAAACACTGGTCCCCACTCTGAACTGAAAACACAGTGTAACCCTGTGACTGTGCGTACTCCTGACATTCTTCTATTGATACGACTTTCAACACTGCACCCGAAATAGCTCGATCACTATTGTCCTGATAGCATC
>WFMF01000438.1:5000-40028 GCA_011033025.1 Beroe forskalii
TTAATCTGCGTGTCAGATCACCAGTCTCTGGGAGATGCCTGAAGGGGAAGAGAGGAGGAAAGTAGCAAGCAAGAAAAGGGATCCAAGGGAACTGGGGAAGAAGGGGGTTACAAGGGAAGGAAGAAGTGAGCCAAGGAAAGGGGAGCGGGGTGAAGTAAGGTGAGGAGGGGTGAAAACAGGGGAAAGTGGGGTGAAATGGACAGAGCTGGATGAGAGTCAGCTCAGTGTTGCCTGAACCTATGCTATTCGCAGGTGCACCTAGCAGACCAAAGCTGCTGGAGGGTGGAACAGGACTTACGCTAGCTGCCTCGTGACACAAGAAGTGCCAGAGACAAGACCACCCATATAGAATATATGCTGCGCATATGCTCACAGGGACCCCAACCCTTATTCTACCTTCTGCTGCTTGTCAGCCTGCCAGATTTCCTAAGAAGCTTATTCTACCTTCTGCTGTTTGTCTTCTTCCTGGCTCTGCAGTCCTTCTATTCTTCAATTCATCAACCAGAGTCCTATATTCATGAGCTCTTTGCTCAACTGATCTGTAAGGAGACAAGGACACTGAATTAAACATATCTTTTTGTCTGAGCTTACATGGAGAAACAATATTAGATAGAATCTGAGAGACAGCAAGTGAGTTACTCATTGTTACCTTCACTGATCTTGGTTTTTTTGTCAGTAACTTTTCCAATGCTGCAGATCTCCAACTTTGGCTTCTCTCCAATTTCCTCCATTCGACTGCCCCCACCTTTTCAAAGAGCACTTCTTTATCTCCTGTAAGCCCAAACACCATAACATAACGACTTGTCTTCTTCTTTTTTTCACAATGGACACTCTGCTCTGAACATTTGGTTGTGCCATCACTACTGATGTATAACCCTTAAACCCCTCTTCGACTGTTTCCTGGACAGAGGACTTCACACTTGACGTGACTGCAAACAACAGTTCATCTTTAAACTCCAACAACTTCTTCTGAAGCTGTACAGTGTACAACATTCTCCTGAGACTCAATCAGTTTCTGTTGCAAAACAATCATCTCATCATGACTGGCTTGGCTGAGGGGAGAAGTCTTCAGTGAGTCATCAAGCTTCACCTGCATTTCAGTGCTTTCCTTATCCATCCCTTTGACAAGATTGTGCATGTATGATATGTGGAAAAATGCTTAACACAAAATTAATTAATTAATTAGTCTGATACGCTCCTTATTGTGAGCCCAAAGAACAAATATAAATGCTAAAAATCTGTTACTATTATTTATTCACTAAAAAAAACTATAAGAATTAACCAAATCAATGTTATTCATCCATTGAAAATAAATGCAGTGTACTAGCAATTGGTTGCCCAAATAAAATAATCTGTATGCTGTTTAAATATCAATAGATACTATATGCAAATTATAGCAATGTTATCTAAATGGAAAGATAAATAAATTATAGCATTCTTATTAATTACAGTAAGATTAAGTTATTTCCTGTTTAATTATTCAATGTCAATACATAAAAAATTGTCATCAAAAACTGATTGTGAACAAATATTGTGTACGAGAGAATTGAAATCAGTCTTGATTTCTCTATCTTCAGTGAAAATCAACTTTAAATGATAGACTATATAACCACGCGACTAGAGAGAGACTTTTGCAACTCGCCACGCGCAGCGTGGTGAATTATTAAATTAGGGCGCGACCCAGTGAGTGTCTAATTGCTCATATAGTACAAACGCCAGTGAGTGCTATATGTGAAGATCAAAAAGTCTCTCTCTTGTGGCGTGGTTATATAGTATATACACGGCCGATTTGAAGTAAGCATAAATGAACAGATTTAGCACCTTGAACAGCACACCTTATTACATTATCAATCTTAGTTTTCACATTTGTACATTTTGAACTTGAAGATATTTTGAAAAAAGCAGCAATCAACAAAAGATCCATCAAAACGTTCATTTCGATGAACTTCTGCAAAATCAATGTACAGACAAATCGAAGAGATACAATTACAATCACGAAGTGAAGATTCAATACACTAATACACACACACGCTTTCTCACATTCTCAAGAATCCACTCACATTTGAATGATCATTGTAGGAGTACAACATAATTGAGTATGTATAAATCAGCAGCAACAGACCAATACATCGAAATGTGTTGTGAACACTGAACACGTCCGACCAAACATAGTGTACACTAAAGAGGCACCGCTCATGGTGCACATCGCTTTTTGAAATTGCAATTGTATAGCAGCCATTCCATTCTATACCTTTTGTTACGAGCCGACGTCACGTGACATACTTGTCTAGCATATAACGGTTTGCAAATGCACAGTAATTACAATGTGTTGATTGGTATTTGGTGTTGTTACTCTGCATGTGTATCTTTGTTTAATACGGTAAATGGGTCAGGTAAAACAGGGTAAACAAACAGGGTAAATAGACAGGGTAAATATACAGGGTAAATAAGCAGGGTAAATAAGCAGGGTAGATACTTAGATAAACACTGTAAGCATGATTAATTAACTTTTGTAACATTCGGTAATTCAGCGTGTCAGAATCCGAATATAAATCTAGAGATGGACTTTCGAAATCTACTGATGGACTTTTGAAATCTACTGATGGAGTTTTTAGAGAGAGACTTTCGCGCGTGTTTATATAACTCCATCTCTGGTTTCGTAACTCCATCAGTGATGGTTATACGTATACAGCACGCGCGAAAACAACACGGCCGTGTATATAATGTACACCCCATGATTGCAGTTCCATGAGTTTTGATCGCTGTTCCACTACATTGCCATCATAGGCAGAACATTCAAATAGTTTGTGACATGTAGAATCTGGAAGGGTACCACACTCTAAACAAATTGGTATTTCAATTGCCTTATTATATTTCAATACTGAGAAACAAAAGTCCTGAAAACGAAGGCAGTGTCCATGAACAAACCATGATATTTTTAGAGAAATATCGAGAACAATTCCTTGAAACAATAGGATACTTGATGCAATTAAATGTACAGACTATTTCGTTGACTTTTTCCACAATTTCATCATAGGGTTCGAGTGTGAAGGGGTCATTCTTTATCAATGCATCAATATTTTTCTTGACATGAAGATCCCACAGATGACAGCGATACTGAATGATTTTATCCTTGTCATAGAACAGAGAGTCTAGAGGAACATCATTGATGCAAGTTCATCCTTCTCAATAGCTTTAAAATCGCAACTTTTGTGCGCGGCGCACCAAAAATTCTGAAATCTTGTAGTGCCAGCTATAAATTCAGATTAGAACTGGATCTTATACAAGAAAATTGCGGAAAAGTGATGATGTAACAGTTGTAGCGTAAAAATGAGATTAAATGTACGTAATGACCCAATTTCAGCCGTCGCGCGCGGCTGAAATTGGGTCGCAAAATTTCGATTGTTTCTAGTATAGTCGGATCCGTAATTTACTCAACAAGAGCTTTTTGGTACCCAATTTGTCAATTTTAGAGAAAAATTTACATCTTGCTTTTTTTTGTCCCTAAGCGTCTCCGGTGTCATGGTGTGCCTCGAGGTCGACGGACGTTGCCCCGTTTATTTCTTTTGACTGGATGGCTATCAACCAGACGAGGTTGCAAAGTGACGTCCAAATGTGGAACGTTGCGCCGCGCGCGAGAGCAGGGTAACATCCTACGAGCCTCGAGGTGAATAATTTTTAATGTTTATGCTATGTCATAAAATATGTGCTCCACAAAGGCAAAAGGGCCAGGGGTCTGGGTTCATTCTCGTTTGTGCAACAGACCAAGTTCAAAAGTTCTCAATACCATGACATCAAGCCAATATGTCAATTCCTAGTCAAACTTCGTTTAAATATGCCACAACTGGCCTGATGAACATAACCTACCTACTGAAACATTGTGTGCAAAGTAACAGACTTGTGTGTAAAGTAAAAAGTATATAATATCGTACAATATCCTACGAAAACTTTCGTTACCTTGTCAAATTTTAGGGTTTTTTTTTAATTAAAAAGAAATCTTTCTTCAAGACTTTCTGTAAAAGTGTAAAATTGCTTTTTGTTAATGTTACTATGGAATGGATGGGCACCAGAGTGAAATGGTGCTAAATAATTGTTAACATTTGATATAGATCAATTGGGTGTGAGATTAGAGATGGTTCAATACCATTATGCTTTTACATTACATTACATTATTAATCTGCAAGACTTTTCTCCAACTCCGTACTTGAACTCCAACATGATCCCTTTAGGTAATGCAATATAGAGAGCAGCAGGATCTAAATGAGTCACACCAAGATGAATGGTATGCAGGCATCTTCAGTCCAATACCTACCTCAGCTTTCGGGGTGTTTAAATTTGATGAATTTTAAACCCTTTACTTTAAGATTTATCCAAGTAGAAGAAATTGTGTTGTTATAACTATATTAGGGTAAAGTTATGTTTTCATCCATCTTTGTGTGTGCGTGTTATTGTATATTTTGGAGGTAAATAAAATATTTTGTTTATTTATTTTGTTTACTTAACTCTGCTATGGTGTATGCCAAGATTAAGGGGAGGCATTTTGGCTCCCCCATTGTCCAGGATACCAAACTTGCCACCCTCATTGCATAGGTCGAAATATGCAAATGAGGGGCTGAATAGCAGCCCTGAGTGAGCTGCATATTTATTTGTTGGCCCAATGGGCCTGCTAGTTAATGATAAGGCTATATACTGGGTGAACTGCAGTTCATATGAAGTCGTCACGCACTTCATATGAATTCATATGAATCCATATGAATTCATATGAGTTCATATGAATGAACTAGTTCATTAAAGTGAACTACGGGATGAACTTTGAGATGAACTCTGTTGAACTGCGCTGAACTGTGTTGAACTACATTGAACTGTGTTGAACTGTGTTGAACTGTGTTGAACTGGAGTTCACCTGAGTTCATTTGAGTTCACCTTAGTTCATGTCACTCAATGCAAACAGCATATGTTATATCGGAGAAACTTAGCTTTAGCCTTTACACCAGATGCTTGCTTAAGAATACGCCAAACCAACTGTATGTTACTGTTAGTGTTATCCTACCCTCCACAGTGAGCACTTATTTTACGCAACACTCCTTCCAAATTTCCGTTACGGGTGAGAAAATAATAATGTAGATAGTAATGTTGTCTGACAGCGGAGGTGCCAGGTGGTCAATGACTTGACTCAACAACTGGACTTAATGACTTGACTCGACTCGAGGACTCGGACGTCTCGACTCCACTCCACGACTCCACTTGACTCGATGGCTCCACTCGACTCGACTCGATGACTCCACTCGACTCGACTCGACGACTCGACTCAATGACTCAAATTGACACCTCGACTCGACTCAACTTGACTCAACTAGATGAATCGACTTGCTTTGACAACTCCGCTTGACGGCACGAGTTGACTCGAGGGCACGAGTCGACTCGATGATTCCACTCTACTCGAATCGACTACTCAACTCAACGACTCAACTCAATGACTCGACTGATTAACGGCTGGACTTAATGACTTGACTCAACTCGACGACCCCACTCGGACGTCTTGACTCCACTCAACTTGATGACTCCACTCGACTCAATGACTCGACTCAACGACTCGACTCAAAGACTCAACTCAACGACTCAAAATCAAATCGACACCTCAACTCGACTCAACTCAACTCAACTCAACTTGACTCAACAACTCAAAATCAAATCGACACCTCGACTCGACTCAACTTTTGTCTTTTACTAAAATTTTGTCTTTTACTAACTCAACTCGACTCAACGACTCAACTCGACTCAACTAGATGACTCAACTCCACGACTCGCCCACTCGACAACTCGACGGCTCGACAGTGACTCGACGACTCGACAACTTGACTCGACTCGAAGACTCAACTCAAAGACTCAACTCGACTCGACAACTCATCTCGACGACTCAAATCGACTCGACTCGACTCAAAGACTTGACAAATAAAATTCAACCGGAATGGGAGACTTATCAGCATAGATCAGAACAGCGATGCCACGAGGGTGCCAGTGATCCACGGTGACCCCAATGCAGTGCCATGGTGTAAGTCACAAGGACGCCACTGCGGCGCCACGATGAAGCCATGAACACGCAATGGATTCACAGTGGCACTGCTGACTGCTGTGATGTCACCGTGGCGCTGCCGTGGCGCCCTGGTGGCTTCATCCTTGCGCAGTAGTGGTGTCCTCATGGCTTCACCATGGCACTGCCGTGTCGTCACCGTGGCACTGCGGTGGCGCCCTCGTGGCATCGCTGTTCCATGTTTTGATCTATGCCTGAATTATCTATTAAGTTATCATTTTGAACTTCGAGATGAACTCATTGAACTGCGTTGAACTCCGTTGAACTGCATTGAACTCCATTGAACTGCGTTGAACTCTGTTGAACTGGAGTCCACGAGATGAACTTTCTAGTTCATATGAATTCAACCCCCCTCCCCGCCCCCTATAAGCAATCAAGTTCAACATGGTACATGATTATTTTTCCTAATTCATTTATATCCCTTGAGCATGACAGAAATAACATTTTTGAATGCTGTAGATCAAGGTGATACTGCAACTGTCAAAAGACTGCTTTCTTCTGACACAGGTTATAAGTTAATAACAATTGAGAAGACACAGGTTATTACAGCTCTACTGTGTCTTTCTAGCACAAATCATAAATATATTTATCTACCATACATTTATCTACCATCAAAATGTTTCAAAAGACATTGTCATTAGGTAATAGCTGAAATTTTTCCCTTTTCCTGTTTTGAATGATATCAATGATGCAAGTTATCTTCTTGACTTTACCATTCAACAAGAATTGAACCTGCTGGCATAATTATTGTCTGTTGTTCCGAGCAGTGGAGATAAGGCCACTAAGTATTAAGGACACATTATTAAAATTCTGATATGCCTTGTGGTTATTGTACACACTGATAAAGTGATTATTATATTTGACTTCAAAGCCAAAATGGGTAGTGGATAGCCCACCATGATTTTCACAACAAAAATCCTATTTCTCACCTTTACTTCCCAAACTACAATCTCTGCTTACCCTTGCAATGACTTTATGTTAAACAAAATATGTTCTTTCTTAGGATTAAAGAAATTACATGGGGAAAGAAATGCCTTACATCGTGCTGCTGGTTATGGCCATTTGAATATTGTTGTGGAGTTGATTAGTGCTGGCTTTAATCCCCTAACTGCATCACACACTGGTCGGATACCCTTGCATGAGGCATGTCAAGGTTGGTTTCATATTTCTATTTTTGTCCCTAAACTATAACAAATATCTATATTGTCCCTCAACTATATTGTCTCTCAACATAACCAATCTATATTCTAATTTCCATCTTGGCAAGGACAAAAACCCCTTATAACAAATCCCTCAACAGCAAAAACAACACAAAAACTTGCATTTGAAAAACGTGAAGCAAGCATCTGAGAGCTTAATTAAAACCTATGATTTAAACGATTCCTTGTAAAATTTTACACAAATTTCTCATGTGAAAGTGTATACCAAAATCTCAAGATATCTTCTCCTCAAATGTAACCTTGCCAGGGCTCTATAACATCTTTTCCAGTCATGTTAAGACTATTAATATAGTAATGAAGTAATAAATTATTAAATTAAGATATGCAAAATCTTCTTTGGGAACTTGTACTCTTGTACCTACAAGAATTTATAAGCATTTTTTCTAAGAACTTGAAATTATCATGAAAGTTTTTCTCCAAATTCGTATATATACTCCTATCCTTGGAGAGTTGGAAGTTTATCATGATTTAGATTCTTATTTCATAGCTACAAAATGTAGATAAGTTGATGACCAGGAATAATATGGCTGTTAATTATTGAATATTGAACGTGAAATGTTACTTGTTACTACTGTTAGGTGGGCATATAGAGGTGGTTATGGAGCTGCTAAAGTTTGGAGGTGTAGAAATCACTGACTGTCGAGGGCAATCCCCCCTTCATGTGGCAGCATACCATGGGGAATCAGAATGTGTCCAACTATTATGTGCAAACTCTGCTCAAATTGCTACTAGGTAAATGATTCTTAAAAGTATAGTATTATACGTTTATACCACTAACAAGATGAAATTTAAAACATAATTAAATGTGAATTTAGTAAGAAAAGAAAATTTCAATATGAGATTATGTTGGTTTTCAAACTCCCACGTGCAAAGCTTTTTAATGCACTGTGTAATTGTGTGCCAATTACTGGCTGTTAATCACGGGTTGTTGATGACTGGCAGTGAGCCGTGTACAATTATGCCTTGCATGAAAAATTCATGCATGGAAAATTTTGACACACCTCTGTTTTCCTTAATCGTGTGCTTATAAAGTTTGATTGTACCTATAATCTATATGCATTTGGATTTTGGGTTGGACTTATTAAGCAGCTCAGTTTGCCCGTCACTGAAGAATGTAAGATATATCAATCTGATGACCTGTGATATTATGCAGGGATGAAAACCATAGAACACCAGTACATTTAGCAGCAATCATGAATCAGAGTGAAGCAATTCATTGGCTTCTGGAATTTGGAGCTGATGTTGATATACCAGATGTCCATGGTAAGAATTAATTAGGTCTTTAAAGTTGAAAGGGAAGATGTTATTATTATTTCTTTATTATTCTATTTCATGATGATAATAAGTTACTGTGAATTATAGAACCCTCTGACGTTTTCATGCGGCTTTATAATATATAGACACTTGCCTGATCGGGTCCATATTGGTTTAGACCCTCGCCTTTTGGGCTCGGGTCAAATCCTCAAATCCGGATACATCCCTCGGGCTTAAGCCCTTGGGGCAGCATCCCAAAATGGACCCGATAGGCGTGTGTCTATGTATTTTATAGATTTATCAGTTTCTCTGATGGAAAAGTATGGTTGTAAGAATCTCCTCAAAACAGAATGAAAACTGATAAGACCATAAATGAGAGTTGCACACAATTGATTATTAATAATTCATAATTAAATGAAATGAAATCAAAAATATATCATCGGTGATATGAAATTACAGCACAGCACTGCCTCACTGTGATCATTGATTGTAATTCTTGTTTACATGAATTTACAAAATTACTTACTTAAGCTTAGCTAAAATATGCATTTTCCACTCATTTTCCAAATGATTATTTGCCTTTAATAGCCTTCTAGCATTATATGAAATTGGTAATTGTGTCCCTATCAAAATGCATTGCTCCACAGGCAGAACATGCAGTCACTATGCTTCAATGGTAGACAACAGCAGCAGCTTGAAGACGCTCCTTGACAAAGGAGTTGACCTCCAGGTAATATGACAGAATATCATTTCACATTGTAGGTAGGCGTTTTGCTTCATCACAGCAGCAAGTTCATTATAGTCTCCTGTACAATGTGAGTGACAGTTGACCAAGAATTCTTTACAATTCAATGAACATACTTTTGGTAGTGGACCTACTGTATCGGTTAGTACTGTATAATAATATCAAAGTATTTCTCAATCAGTTTTGTTGATAATAATTTTGCTCGTGATTTCTGTGTGTAGTTCTGTGTTTACACCCTCTCTTTTTAGCTTTTTTCACTCCACATTAAGAAGAGGTAGTAAAGAGCAATGGATGTTCCTTCTTGAGGTTCAAAGCTGCCCGTTTCCACTGTTTCCTTCGTCAATCAATGATCAATCATCTGAAAGAATAGCTGCAATTAATATTATACCAATTAATATAATACCAAAACTACAACTTCTATGGTGCTAAAGAGTTACTTGGAACAACCTATTTCTCATAAACCTCGCAATACATATTATCATAGTAAGACTAGAAAAGTAGAAAACCCGTCAATTGGACTGGTTTATTTGAATGATCAATTAATTTGTGATAATAATATTTGATGCTATCCTCAAAACATTCTTCTAAGGATTTCTATCACAAGAACGCGCTCATCTCCCTATAAGGCAAGTATGCACTTCCGCAGCAACAGCATCGTTATAATCAGCAAACGCTGCACTCACAATCAAATGTCAGAAAAAATGAATGAGATTGAAAGAAACTGTTATATGAAATCAGAAAATATGCAAAATAAATATGCAAAAGTATAAAAAGGTTTTTATTCGTATGACTTTTGCATATGCAGATGTGGGCGTGTTGTCATGGCCATGACAGGGAAGGTTTAATTTCGGGCAAACAATCTCTCTGTTTTATAATAAGGATTTAAGAACAAGAATGTTTTACCTTGAACTCATGTTTGGGTGACAATGTGTGCTGTTCCGTTGCTGGATATCTTGATTGCTTTTGTAGCACTAAGAGAACAGCCCTGGTAAGATGCTGACAAGGCAGAAGGCCTGCTGTTCTTCTGTAGCTCCGAAGGAGACCGGTATTGCATCCTCACACGACTCTGTCTGGAGCACCTGCCACTGGCGGAGTGGTCGGTCTTCTTCAAGTAATCCTCCATTCTGCAGGTGAGGACACTCTTCCAGAACCTGCGGAGGCCCTGCTTTCGAGAGAAGTAGATGAGCACGTTGGTCGTGGAGTTCAGAGCAACCATATGAACCCCGATGAGGGTGTAGATAAAGCTGAGGATCGGCTCAGGGATTCCAAGCATGGATATATGAAAGTTAAGGTCAGACATGACCATAATGCTTTCCAGTATCAGCATGATGATAAAAGGGACATTGTAGGCGATGTAAGCTAGCGTTAGGTAGATAATCGTTGTTGAAGCTTGACATTTGAGGTCGTTCTGCTGCTGTTGGTAGGAGTTCTGGTGAGCCTTCCGTTTGTTGAGGATGACAATGGAAATGATGCAGCTGATGATGATGGGGAATGCTGGGAGGACGTATTCCAGAGTTACAAAGAAGAAATGCAGCACTTTGAACATAGTCGTGACGGAGCCATCAGGTGCATGGAGCACTACAACGTCAGTGAGGAGCCAGGTGCACATGGAGAGTCTCCTGGCATACCAGAAGCCATTTCCAGCTAACACTGGCAAGAGCTGCTGTCCGAACACCAGACTAGCGTAGAACGCTACGGGGATGCAGATGGACTTGAAGCTGATCTTGAAGAAGGGGTAGCAGAGGGAGACAGTCCTGCTAATGCTCAGAATGGCAACCAGGAAGATGGACAGACGAGTACAAGCTTGCCAGAGGAAGGCCCAGCCAAAGCAAAACCATTTGTTCGCGAACATCAACGGTTCTCCATTTCTGAACTCTGAAATACCTGGGATATATTTGAATTATAATTAAATACACTTTTAGAAACTGAAACTTTTGCTGAATCCCATAACCATAAATAGTTTCCACCAATCTGGCCAGTTTAGCAATAGCAAATAAATTCCTGCATAGATAATTCAATAATCAAATAAGTAACAAAATAGTACTAATAATAAGAATAGTAAATATGAATATAAGAGCATTGAAAGAAGTAGGGTGGTGGTTATGGTGTCGACCACACTTACCATTGAAAAGAAGTAGGGTGGTGGTTATGGTGTCGACCACACTTACCATTGAAAAGAAGTAGGGTGGTGGTTATGGTGTCGACCACGCTTACCATTGAAAGAAAGGGTGGTGGTTAGGGTGGTGGTTGGTGGTTGGTGTCGACCCACTTACCATTGAAAAGAAGTAGGGTGGTGGTTATGGTAACCACCACACTTACCATTGAAAAGAAGTAGGGTGGTGGTTATGGTATCGACCACACTTACCATTGAAAAGAAGTAGGGTGGTGGTTATGGTGTCGACCACACTTACCATTGAAAAGAAGTAGGGTGGTGGTTATGGTGTCGACCACACTTACCATTGAAAAGAAGTAGGGTGGTGGTTATGGTGTCGACCACACTTACCATTGAAAAGAAGTAGGGTGGTGGTTATGGTGTCGACCACACTTACCATTGAAAAGAAGTAGGGTGGTGGTTATGGTGTCGACCACACTTACCATTGAAAAGAAGTAGGGTGGTGGTTATGGTAGGGTCGACCACACTTACCATTGAAAAGAAGTAGGGTGGTGGTTATGGTGTCGACCACACTTACCATTGAAAAGAAGTAGGGTGGTGGTTATGGTGTCGACCACACTTACCATTGAAAAGAAGTAGGGTGGTGGTTATGGTGTCGACCACACTTACCATTGAAAAGAAGTAGGGTGGTGGTTATGGTGTCGACCACACTTACCATTGAAAAAGAGTAGGGTGGTGGTGGTGTCGACCACACTTACCATTGAAAAGAAGTAGGGTGGTGGTTATGGTGTCGACCACACTTACCATTAAAAAGTAGGGTGGTGGTTATGGTGTCGACACACTTACCATTGAAAAGAAGTAGGGTGGTGGTTATGGTGTCGACCACACTTATCATTGAAAAGAAGTAGGGTGGTGGTTATGGTGTCGACCACACTTACCATTGAAAAGAAGTAGGGTGGTGGTTATGGTGTCGACCACACTTACCATTGAAAAGAAGTAGGGTGGTGGTTATGGTATCGACCACACTTACCATTGAAAAGAAGTAGGGTGGTTGGTGGTGTCGACCACACTTACCATTGAAAAGAAGTAGGGTGGTGGTTATGGTGTCGACCACGCTTACCATTGAAAAGAAGTAGGGTGGTGGTTATGGTATCGACCACACTTACCATTGAAAAGAAGTAGGGTGGTGGTTATGGTATCGACCACACTTACCATTGAAAAGAAGTAGGGTGGTGGTTATGGTGTCGACCACACTTACCATTGAAAAGAAGTAGGGTGGTGGTTATGGTGTCGACCACACTTACCATTGAAAAGAAGTAGGGTGGTGGTTATGGTATCGACCACGCTTACCATTGAAAAGAAGTAGGGTGGTGGTTATGGTGTCGACCACACTTACCATTGAAAAGAAGTAGGGTGGTGGTTATGGTGTCGACCACTTACCATTGAAAAGAAGTAGGGTGGTGGTTATGGTGTCGACCACTTACCATTGAAAAGAAGTAGGGTGGTGGTTATGGTGTCGACCACTTACCATTGAAAAGAAGTAGGGTGGTGGTTATGGTGTCGACCACACTTACCATTGAAAAGAAGTAGGGTGGTGGTTATGGTGTCGACCACACTTACCATTGAAAGAAGTAGGGTGGTGGTTATGGTGTCGACCACACTTACCATTGAAAAGAAGTAGGGTGGTGGTTATGGTGTCGACCACACTTACCATTGAAAGAAGTAGGGTGGTGGTTATGGTGTCGACCACACTTAACATTGAAAAGAAGTAGGGTGGTGGTTATGGTGTCGACCACACTTACCATTGAAAAGAAGTAGGGTGGTGGTTATGGTGTCGACCACACTTACCATTGAAAAGAAGTAGGGTGGTGGTTATGGTGTCGACCACACTTACCATTGAAAAGAAGTAGGGTGGTGGTTATGGTGTCGACCACACTTACCATTGAAAAGGAGTAGGGTGGTGGTTATGGTGTCGACCACGCTTATCATGATGTACTGGATGGAGCTGATTGTTCGCTTCTGCAGGATGAAGTACCAGAACGTCATCACACTGCCTGGTGTCCCTGGAAAATAATTGTTACAATAGAAATAGAAATTTCTATTTCTATTTCTATCCCAAAATGGACCCGATAGGCGCGTGTCTATGAATTTTGAAGATGTTTGTAACCACTCTACTCGTCCTATTTCTGATTAGATGGAACGGAATGCTGTTGTCAACCAGAGAGAGGCGATATTGCTGCACAGTCAATTGTAGAGATTTATTGTGCATTATTGCTTTATTTTGTTCATTAACAACAAGTTTGTTACTTTGATCAACATCACAAGAACTAATTCCTGTTTTTTACATGGTTGATATGATCACGAATAGAATTCTCAGAGTCAAAGTTCATTTAAAATATCGACATATTGTTAATTTAAGTCAAACAAAGACAGTGACATATAATCGTAATGGTTACTTAAAATGTAGCGTATCTTGTGCAGCTTTTTTACTGAGCTTACACAAATATAGGTACTTCATGCATTTCATTAGTAAACTTATATATTAGATGAAATGGCGTTTAACTATTCCGTTTAATTCGTTAATAGGTACCTACTCGCCACTCCATTATATTATAATCTCTATTATAGTGGGGTGACCAACTATTACTTTATTTCTCACCTGAATACCACAACCATCATAAGATTGTAGGATTAAGGGATGAACATCTTCTAATAAAGTAATAATTTAATAAGATTTGTTTCGAAAACAACTTAACTCAGTTTTAGCCGTTTCGCAACAAAATCTATCCAATTAAGATATATGTGTCCTTGCTAGCAGATGCAGTATAGAGGTTGTATGATGTTCATTGAGAATCTATCAATTAAGTCGCACAAACAAAATAGATATTGATACTTTAATAGTAATTGGTTTGATTGTTGCTTTATTCGCTGCGGATAGAGCATAATGTGATCAAAGACATGAGTTTGCTTCTAACAGAACCATCGCTGCTCAAAAGGTAAAGGAACAAAAGCTTCAGAAGAATTTTGAATGTCAAAAATTTAGCACGAAAATTTAAAGTATTTTTGAAAAATCACGATATTGTGTATCATTCAAAGATTTTTTGAAAATCAATTAGCAGGAATGGAATTTAATTGAATCATCGTTAGGAAATTAACTGAAATCAATTCTCCTTACCAATGATGAAACTGAAGAATGCTATCGACCCAAAGGTATAGTCCGTAGAGGTGATGTTTTTTCCTTCCGCATAAATGAAGCTCCCGTTGGAATCGTCGGACATTTTCCTATCATGAAAAGATGAAAGCATAAAAAATAAAGATGGTACATAGAAATTTTACTGATTAATGATGATTATAGTCTCTGCGACAAAATGAAAGAAGCTGATTTTTAATAAATAAATCTGATTTTAAACCTTACAACACTACTTAATACAATCAAATTTGAGGTTGATGACGGAGTAGAATTCCGAAAATGTTCCCGATGTCAGTTTATTGAAATCAGATTTATTTATCAAAAATCAGCTTCTTTCATTTTGTCGCAGGGACTATAATCATCATTAATCAGTATCAGTATGCGACCAATAAACAGTGATCCGATCATTCAGTTAAGAAATATTGAAAGTTTAGCAATATAATAATAACAACAAGCGTCAAGCAATAATAATAATATGTACTTCAGTTACCACTATGATTGCCATTTACCACCATGATGTAAGATTGCATCATGGTGGTAAATGGCAATCATAGTGGTAACTGAATTACATATTATATTTCAAATAATATGTCAATATTCTGTAATATTATGTCTGATTCAATTACGCCTGTTACTGGATAATACCTAGCGTCCAAGCATAGTAAAACGCATGAAATTGACTATGCAAATAACTAATTAACGGATAGTCTAGACGTCCAGTGAAAATATGTTTTAGATGTAAAGATTCCTCTTCGTCGGGTGAAAATTTTCCAACAAAAACCGAGCAAAAATATTGAACGCCCTTCCTGAAAAAACGGGTGTGACACACAGCCGCACGGTAACTTGCTCTCGAAATAATGTGCAACATATAATAAATGGTGCTCTTTTAATGTAGTCTCACAGCTGTCGCAGTCCGCTGTGACTTAAGTGAGGAGCAATCACTCATGAAATGAGTAATTGGCTTCGACAAATTGTTTAATGGGTTAACATATAGAAGAAATTGCGTGCTCCACCTTGCTTGAAAAATTTAACGTTTCTGGGGAAAATTCAATTTAGTGACTTTGTGAATGGGATCTGATAATGCATTCCTAAAATTTTAGACATCCGAAAGCACCGAGAATTTTTGCTCGTGGGTTCAGCAGGGGTTCAGAAAATATGATTCATGTACTAAAGCACCATTGATCCAATGAAGTGCTCAAAATGCTCAAATCAATTTTCCTTCTGTTTTGAGTTTTAGCGGGACGTCGAGGACACGTGCTGAAAACTCTGCATTATGCATGCTTTTCTTTTGTTTGGAGAAGATACTATCTAAATACGTTTTTGACGCGAATCCCCAAACCAGTGAACAATAGTTTACATGCGATTGAATACAGCTATGATAGATCTGTAATCTTGCTTTCAAGGGTAATTTGTTTTTCAACTTGTACATTATGCCTATGTATCGCGACATCTTACTTCTCACAGTCTCTATGTGCTTGAACCAGGTCAATTTCTCGTCGACTGTTTTGAGTTTTAGCGGGACATCGAGGACACGTGCGGAAAACTCTGCATTATGCCAGACCAAATATTTTCCTATGATTCATCCAGCAGTTTTAACGATCTGGAGTCATTAACGAGCTACACCCTATGAAATGAGGAAATGCATGATAATATCATCACTATTCATCCAGCAGCATTTCCAAATGTGAGCTTTAGCTGACCCAAAGTTTTGATTCACTGAGAATTATTTCCATACAAAACCCCTGGTTCCGGGGGTCTGTTACCCAGACCCCCGTGTTGGAGAACGGAGAAGCTAGTCTGGAAATTGTGGGAACGGAGAAGCTAGTCTGGAAATTGCTGTCAGTTGTAATCCAAAGTTTTATCTATAAAGGTGTATGGGTATATGACGAACAGAGAATAATTACAAACATAAAATAATATGGATTTTCTAATCCAAGGATTTTAGTAGAGAGGGACGATACTAAACTGTGAACCTCTCTGGCTGGAGATCCTGGGGGCTGAATCCCCATCCCCGCTAACTGAATGAGTTCAGAGGGAGGTGGCCTGATTGTTATGAAATTAAAATCTCGGACTGAGTACTGAGACTTTCGGAGTGAAAAATCCTGTTCACAGCTTTACTGAAAAGCTATTTTTCCACTGAGGCGGCAAGCCAACGACACCAACTCTAGAAGTAAGAATCGAATTAATATACTATGTATCTGGGAAGACTAAATGCTTAAATGATCTGGTAATGAGAAAACTGCGTCCACGTTGCTGACCGTTGCGAATCTCATTTAAAAACGTGTGTTTTAAAAGCTTTTACAACTTAAATAGATTACAAGATTAGAGAAACCTTTTTCCGAGGAAGTCGTATGGGCATATTATGACGATTAGCATTTATTCTTCATTAATTTACTAAGACATTTTCCTTTTGCAATATAGTGAAGACTGAAGTAGTGCGCCCTATGTGCATCAATTATCGAGGATGAGGCAGCGAACTATCAGCCTATCTATTAGTTTTTCATAGAAGATTAGAAGAAATGAAGTAAAATGAAGGAAATATGCCACGCTCCAGTAACTAAGTAATTAAGTAATTATGCAGATTAAGAAATTACTGGTGTGTCTCAGTGAAGATATTACTTATTAATTAGTTAATGTATCCTCATATGTCTCAGTGAAGATATTACTTGTTTATGAGTTAATGAATCCTAATATGTGTCGGTGAAGATATTATTATGCGCTTATAGCATTGCTGGGAATAGAGATTATTGCACGAGGCGTAGCCGAGTGGAGTAATTTGTATTGTCGCACGAGGAGCAGGCCGAGTGCGACAATACCAAATTATTGAACGAGGCGAAGCCGAGTGCAAGAGTTCTATTAGCGTCATGACCATTGGCCATGCTCTTAGTGTATTAGCCAATGTGAGGATATTACTTATTATTTAACTCACAGCCCGTTCGCCGAGTTTGAAATCCAGATTACGGAGCGGCCTCGTACTTTTTTCGGATCGTTAAATAATAGTGTTACTACACACGGATATCGGTGTGGATTTCCCATATTCCACTCGGCTTCGCCTCGAGGAATATTCACCAATCCACACCTCAATAGTGTGTAGTAACATCATATTATTGCACGCCTCCAAGAACCCTCAAAATTGGCTAATGCTTGTTGGTGACTCCTGATTGCGTACAAGTATCCTCAAAATTGGCTAATACTTGTTGGTGACTCCTGATTGCGTACAAGTATCCTCAAAATTGGCTGATACTTATTAGTGAGTCCTGATTGCGTACAAGTATCCTCAAAATCGGCTAATGCTTGTTAGTGACTCCTGATTGCGTAAAAGTATCCTCAAAATTGGCTGATACTTATTAGTGAGTCCTGATTGCCTACAAGTATCCTCAAAATTGGCTAATACTTGTTAGTGACTCCTGATTGCGTACAAGTACCCTCAAAATTGGCTAATGCTTGTTAGTGACTCCTGATTGCCTACAAGTATCCTCAAAATTGGCTGATACTTGTTATTGACTCCTGATTGACGACTTTTATTGCCTCCTGATTGTGATTGATCCCCACAGGTGCGGTGTGCCCAAGGCAGACTCCCGATCCACTACAGCGTGTCCAGTGACAGGTTGTGTAACTTGCAGCTCCTCCTCAACCACCACCTTAAGGGCAGGGAGAAGATACCCCTCTCCTCCAGCGACCAGGTGTGTGGTGTGTACTGTGGTGTGTACTGTGGTGTGTACTGTGTACTGTGGTATGTACTGTGTACTGTGGTGTGTACTGTGGTGTGTACTGTGGTGTGTACTGTGTACTGTGGTGTGTACTGTGTACTGTGGTGTGTACTGTGGTGTGTCCTGTGTACTGTGGTGTGTACTGTGGTGTGTATTGTGGTGTGTGCTGTAGTGTGTACTGTGGTGTGTAGTGTGTACTGTGGTGTGTACTGTGGCGTGTACTGTGGTGTGTACTGTGGTGTGTACTGTGGTGTGTACTGTGGTGTGTACTGCGGTGTGTACTGCGGTGTGTACTGTGGTGTGTACTGTGGTGTGTACTGCGGTGTGTACTGTGGTGTGTACTCTGGTGTGTACTGTGGTGTGTACTTTGTACTGTGGTGTGTGGTGTGTACTGTGGTGTGTAGTGTGGTGTGTACTGTGGTGTGTACTGTGTACTGTGGTGTGTACTGTGGTGTGTACTGTGGTGTGTAGTGTGTACTGTGGGGTGTGCTGTGGTGTGTACTGTGTACTGTGGTGTGTACTGTGGTGGGTACTATGTACTGTGGTGTTTACTGTGGTGTGTACTGTGGTGTGTAGTCTGGTGTGTACTGTGTACTGTGGACTGTGGTGTGTACTGTGGTGTGTACTGTGGTGTGTACTGTGGTGTGTACAGTGGTGTGTACTGTGGTGTGTGGTGTGTACTGTGGTGTGTACTGTGGTGTGTACTGCGGTGTGTACTGTGTACTGTGGTGTGTACTGTGGTGTGTACTGTGGTGTGTAGTGTGTACTGTGGGGTGTGCTGTGGTGTGTACTGTGTACTGTGGTGTGTACTGTAGTGTGTAGTGTGGTGTGTACTGTGGTGTGTACTGTGGTGTGTACTGTGGTGTGTGGTGTGTACTGTGGTGTGTACAGTGGTGTGTACTGTGGTGTGTACTGTGGTGTGTACTGTGGTGTGTAGTGTGTACTGTGGGGTGTGCTGTGGTGTGTACTGTGTACTGTGGTGTGTACTGTGGTGTGTACTGTGGTGGGTACTATGTACTGTGGTGTGTACTGTGGTGTGTACTGTCCAGTGTGTACTGTGGTATGTACTGTGGTGTGTACTGTGGTGTGTACTGTGGTGTGTACTGTGGTGTGTACTGTGGTGTGTACTGTGGTGTTGACTGTGTAGTGTGTACTGTGGTGTGTGCTCAAGGGCAGGGAGAAGAAACCGATCGCACGGTAGTCCGCGCTTCACAAATCGTAGATATTCTTATGTCCGTCTCAAAGCGGCTGCAGAAGGAACAAATTGCCTCATAACCTTGGGGGCTATATTAATGAAAATTTGGTGTCTGGATTAATAGGGAAATTATTTCATTTCTAATTAGGAAATGAAATTCGCACCCACAATTGAGGAAGTAATCAAAATAATGGGGAATGATTATTTGAAAGCTCAATCTTGAAGGTTCGTTAGTTGGCTAGAACCTGTTCTCAGTGGTCTAATTCTTGGTGCAAGTTATTTTTGCGGGCGAAAATCGAAATTATTATATGGTACCTGCTTGGTAGTGCGAAAATATGGGAATTGACGATTTCTCGCGAAATCGCCAAAATTCGCACTTTGTGGTGTGAATTGTCTGAAGGGTAGGTAGATAATAGCGCATGAAAAAAATACTCTTCCACACAAGAACTTATAAATCAAAATCTAAATGTCTGCATGCACAAATAGTTAACTGACTAACAATAAAAGCAGCAAAATGAAGAAATAACGAAGGAAATGAGTATGACCCGATTGTCCAAACTACAACTTCAAACCCGATACTCCAATACTTCAACTTCTGAACTTAAAACCACTATATGATTGTGACGTCATGACCTTAGCTTTCAATGTTACATTAGTGACACTTAACCATCTGTTCTGTGTAACTCACAGCAACCTCCGCCTTTATGTCTGGGCAATGTTACAAACACTGGGAAAGTAATACTGTACTAATCCTCCTGGTCCTTCGATACCTGATACATTTTAACAGAAAACATGAAGAAATAAAAAGAAGTGTTACGTAAGTCCCTGTCTGGATTTGATATGTTCTGCAAAGAACAAATACCACTAACTGTGGCAATACCTCGTCAATTCACCTTCTAAAAGCAATACGATGACATGACCCTCCTCTGTATCAGAGAGCGTGGCTGATCCAGCGGCTGATACTTCAGGCGCCCAGACTAAGGGCACTAATCTCAGGGTGTCTGAAGAGACACGCTCCTAATTCCTACCCCTGATAGTTATTCATCATTGTTAGTTTGATATCAATTGTGATAAACTATGAGATATTGATTATTTTAGATGTAATTTTTATATCATATTGAAGTATTGAAATTTACGATTGTCAGACTACGCACTAACTACTTAACTATAATTCTCTTCAATTCCCATTTCCGATGGAATGACATCAAAACCTGAGAACAGGAATGATTGAGAACATTACGTGACATAATATGTAGAAGGAAATTTGAGAATTTCAAGAAAAAATGAAAAATCCCAACAAATTCGCGCACCATAAAATTTTAATATGAAGTCAACATCATTGAATCAGTGGTGTAGTGGTATCGATTTGGGCACAGGATCGAAAGATCCTGAGTTCGAATCCCGGCCAGTGCCACTGAGCTTAGGGTGAGAGATTTATCTTGAGCCTATGCAGCCCGACAGTTCACTCAGCCGAGCATACAAAAACAGTGCGGGAGGGTTAAATGTCAAATGAGGAGCTGCCCATTGCAGCGAAGTCTCGGGCGAATAAAGTATGGATTACACTTCCTTAACCGTCACTGGCTTAATTACTTGGATCCTTCAATTCCTGTCATTCGCTGTACAGCTGTTGAAATAGAAGTAAAACCTTCGAGATTAAAAAATATGTTAACATAGGTAGTTACCTTTATTATAGACATCCCATGTTTTGAAGTCCTGGCAAAATTTCGTAATTTATGTCCCACAAGAATATGTCTCGTAAGATACACGGCTGCAAAGACGATAGTAATACCCATGGTGCAGGGCTGTAGTGCAAGTTACTGTGCACCAGCAGAAAGCTTGTGTCAATACCTTAGTATTTGTCAATACTTAGGAACATGTGGACCGATTGTCAGAAGCCGTATTAGCCCTGATTAATGATTTGGGGTATTTGGATGGAGGTTGGTAACGTGCTGCCCATTTACCAGCTGATATAATCACTAGCGTGTGATTTTAATCGACCCTTGAATTCTGGCTGAATGTATATCGTCTAAGGTTTATGATTGAGCCTTATCAAGATTAACCAGCATTTTAACAGACCCTCTGGAAAATTTTCCAAATCGTTTTTGTCCTTGAGGGCCGATTGAATGAAGAAATTAGGGCCAATGAAGTAAACATAATTAAGAGCGGCAACTATTCGGTGTTCGATGCATGTTCTGTCCATATTACGATGCGGTGATAAACTTTTCATTTATGCTTTTATGGGTAGATTTATCCTTTGATATGAGGAAATTCCACCAAAACTGGATTTAAGAATTTTCAGATTAAACCCTTGAGAAATCGTTACACTGTACTGCATAAGAGACTAGCTATGAAACGTGCACTAAAGGACCTAGTAACTAATGGTGCTAGAAGTGAAACGTGCACTAAAGGACCTAGTAACTAATGGTGCTGTAAAGTAAGATGGAGCTGTGAAATGTTGCTGTGAATTAAGATGGTGCTGTGAAGTGAAATGTCTCTACAGAGAGCAGCAGCACAGTCTTTTATAGTGAAATATTCAGTGATATTTACTCTAATTAAGAAAGCTTAAGCGTTAATGAATAATGATATTAGGAAGTTAAGATATCATTAAGATATTAAAAGGAAATAAAGTCGGTAGTGGAAATAATAATAGTAATGTTAAATCTAAGGTATTATATTGCAAATATCATTATCATTTAATGATATTATTCGGCTGACTAGCTATGGTCACGGTGACAAATGATGGATTTGCATTAGTCAGTCAGACAATCGTGATAATTATGTCTCTGAACATAAATTCACAAATCATGTGATGTTCATGCCCAATATCTTGATTAATTATTATGTCTGTCATCTTTGTGATACGGTAGCTCAGTGGTTTAGGCATCGTACTTTCAGAAGGTGAACAGGAAACTGTATTTAAATGAGGAGCTGTCCAATTCAGCAAAGTCTCGGGCGAATAAAGAATTGATTAAACATCCTTAACCGTCACTGGCTTGACGTTTCCTGTCATTGGCTACAAAAAGCCATTGCATAACCTTAATCGAGCCTCAACATGAATAATTTCAGTCTCTCGGTTTAATGGCGCAGCTGAAAATACGATAAATACAATAATGTACACTTCTACCTTTCTACTGCAAGATGCCGGTAAATAATTGCTAGAATGCATGAATGCATCTCAGTGAAGCATTTGGAAAAAGCAAGCAAATTTTACAGATTTTCATTCTGAAATTAATATCATCGCTACAATTGCCTGAAATTTTCGTCCTAGTAAAGAAGTAAATACTAAATAGGTCTGATGAGCCGATTAAGAAGTGGGCTACCTTCACAGCACATATCCATTAAAAGAACCATTGTAGGCACACGCGTATTGAAAAAGCCAAAATGGTCCTTGAAAACCACAGTACAGAAGTGCTATAACGGGTCAACAATGAGCGCATCTCCAAAATTTAATATTATGTTATGTAGGTAAGTTTTAGAAACACGAGATTGTTTGGTTTTCTTGATCCAATTCTAATTATATTAGATTATAACATCACGATACGTATCCAGTCGAACTGTGAACATATCAAGAACCAAGCGTATGAAGTCGTCGACCCCAAACTAAATCAGAACGAAAAGAGAGCGTTTACAATGGACTATTAGAGGATTAGGCTGCTAGATATGTCACGTGTCAGAGTGACGTCATTATCAGGGGGGTCAGAATGGTGATTTGATATCGTATCAGCAGCAGGTAATCAGAACCAGGTGGAGCCGGTAATTCAAAAACAGAAATTTCCTGGAATTTACTGGAATTGCACGTGCGGGATGGCATTTAGAGGGAATAAAACAACCATAGTCTCGAACTCTCTGCCACAAAATTACAAAGAAACTACGAATAATTTCAAATAGAAAAAGTTAGAGCCGCGTATCAAATTTTTCAGTGCAATAGTATCGAGCAAAAATCGTTAAATTGCAGAATTCCCGAGCAAAACTGATACCATGATAACCATGATAACCATGATTGTAATCATTAAACCTCACCATATGCTCTAAATACCTTCAATATAAGAAGATGAACTTTGACTGGCATCGAAATCTTTCACCGAGTTGTTTCTCGCCATAACAAATATTAGAGCCATATTTTAGTGAAAAATTAACCTGTTTGTCACTAATAGTCGCCACTAATTAACTAATTTAGTAATTTGCCGATCAAAGTTTTCCCCACTAAGGTCGCTGCGATTCCTTTTTAATCTGCCGCTGCCGACAATAATAGTAAAGTGCAGCGTACGCACTATTATAGTATTATGGGAGTGATTCACTGCAGTATTCCTAAAGTCTAATACTGTATAATTTTGGAGAATTTTCAAATGATAGAAGTAAACGACCATCGCATGATTATTGATTTCGGGATTTTGCGCAACGAATGGAATTCAAAGCTAATAATTTAATAACGGCCATTACGTAATGCTACACAAGCACTGGCCGGTTACTTGAGGAAACACCTTGTGGAATCGGAAAACACCTTGAGGAAATATTACCTCGAGTAATCAAGTTAACACGAACTAAAAGTAGGTGCAATTGGGACTAAAGACAAATTTCTAGTCATTGACCGGCAATACTGTACGATTGATCGATTGATAGATTGCCACCGTCCAATGCACTGCCTTTTAACGTCAGCAGCCTAATGCAACGTCAATAAGCTATGAGAGAAAATTAGACAATTACTTTGTTCTATTGCCTGTACCTAGACCAGTCAAATTAAGACATATACGGACGGAATGCTTCGAATCAAAAACACAGGAACAAAGATAATAATGCATTATCCATTAATTGATCAAATTATCAAATCCAATTTTCTCCTTGTGCTCCGGGTGCATTAATTAACACTCGGCTTCGCCTCGTTCAATTAATGCAACAGTGTCACTATGCGTCGTTAGATTAAAGTACATCATCTAGGTCTTGGATTTTAAGAGTATTTTATTGAAATATTGAGTACACCACAACCCACGCACGCTAGACAGGTTAAATGTCTCGAGCAATGATAAGACTTAAAAGGCTATTAAATGTCAAGTCGTTCGAAATTAATAATTTAGAAATGGAGGTTATATTCTCATATCGTGCGGGGTGCATTTGTCGCGAAATGTCAGATTAAACTGTGGAGACTAAATCTGCCTTCAAACAGATTTTATGATTTTCTGTGAGGGTGTCCAACATGATTTTCTTTGGATTATCAAGCACCTCGCTTGTTTCACGCACACCTTATCCTCATTCTGAGAAACACAGTTTCTGTGAAGGACATCAACTGAAGCAATGAGTTCACCAGGCTTCTACACGAACAACGTCAATGACAAATGACATAATATCTTAATATGTTTCGTAGAATTAAGTTAGCAAATGGGTGGCTGAATAAGTCAATGATACCGGAGTAAGAAATACCAGCAATCAGATAGAAATAGAAATAAATAATACAGTCTCATTACGAGGTCACTGTAACGTCAGACCAAGGTTAACCCGATATAAAAACCAAAAGGTGTAACTACTAACTGTTGTCTGTCTCTCGGGTCCATTTGATTCTATTATTCTAAAGAGTATGCAAAATAGACTCTCGGCCGCAGGGAAGGCCAAAATGGTTTTCTATAATGTCGTATGCGTAAATCATACCACTATTAGCTGAAACACTATATTGGTCGGAAATATAATGTTAAGAACAAGATCCCATTGAAAATCATATTGATATTATAAAACGTTACTCTCAAGTCTCACCTATAATGAGCTCTAATGGAACATTATGATCAGTTATTGTAAAAATTCGGAAACAGATCTCACGAATTTTGCGAAAATAGTATCATTTCCCATTTACTTAATAAACACCGTTCTTTGAGAAGCCTCTGTGTATTCCTAAAGTCATATATTATAAGTACCAGTAACGACAAGCATTGCTTCCTCCATCTACCCACGCACTGTAACCTCGACTATAACAGGCAGAGGGAGTGATGTCAGGGTCACTGCTTAGCACTGACAACTGACGACCCCATACCACCTACTGGAACGTGTACAGGGATATATCAATTAATCAACTGCACATTATACGGACTCTGGAGCTCCCGATACTATAACACTTTATTTCTCACGAAAACAACATCCCTCACAACAAATAACACTTTCTCTGAGAGCTGGCAGTGTGAGCTGGCATGATATGTGAGAGGGCATGAATGACTCAAGAGGTTGAAGTTTAAACGAAATAACTGATACGAAGCTTTCGAAAATCATGTGATTATCGTCGTCAGAAGGCTGTTTTAATTGGTTGGCTAAGAATAAAGTTGATAGTGCTTCCGGAAATCATCTTACAATCATGCACCCAGTCCCTACGTTAAGGAAGTGCGAATCCCCCCACTCTGTGGAACCCTCGACACCCCACTCTGTTGAACCCTCCACACCGCACTGTTGAACCCTTCCAATAATTCGCGAACTAGGAAAGCTTCACTTTGTCGTCCTATAACGCCCTCGCAGAACAGATGCTGTGAAGATGTCATTGAGGTAGTACTTCATTAAAGTCAGCAGCGTTAGTATACGCCGCGCACGAGAAATAAGCGGTTCAACGTCAACTCACTACATTATGATATGATAATGACGTCATCTCAACCCCCTGTTTCTCATGAACGGCATCTTAAAGCCGTGAGTGGGCTTTTATCCTAATCAACCCTCACAATGAAATCCAATTTTCAACTTGTCAGCTACTTTAAATTAAGATACTAGACATTTGTCACTTACCTCGGGAGCCAATCATATAATTAGTTTTATGTTTCTGCCACCCATTTCTAAAGTGCTGGCGTTTTTTTCCGGTTTTTGTACATCACAAACGTGCCCCACGTCCTGGTGAACTTTTTGGCAATGCCGTGCTAAGTTATCGATCAAGTACTAAGGTACACCTTGCTTGTAATTTCAGCCTTGTTGGAATGAACCGATATAGCAAGAATATTGTTGTACCACAAGAGCAATAAGTGAAAATCATGTGAGAATTTACCTTTGTGAAACATAATATCGACCTTTGAAGTTTAGGGAGTATTGTGAGTAAAATTTTGATGTTTACAAATTTGGCGGTGGAATTTGGGGGATTTTTCTCAAGCGTATTACTCTAGTTAACATATGATAATGACGTTTGCTTCCAAACTGTCATGGTGTGAGAAAGTGGGGATTTTTCCTGAAAACTCAAATCACAACCTCCATAAATACACCTGTGTAAATAAAACTACTAGCTCTCTCGAGGCTACTTAACTTTATGAAAAAAGATGTTTATGCAACGTCAATAAGCTGCGAGAAAAATTAGACAGTACTTTTTGTTCTATTGCCTGTACCTAGACCAGTCAAATTAAGACATATATGGACGGAATGCTTCGAATCAAAAACATAGGAACTAAGATAATAATGCATTATCCATTAATTGATCAAATTATCAAATCCCATTTTCTCCTTGTGCTCCGGGTACATTAATCAACACTCGGCTTCGCCAGCTCGTTCAATTAATGCAACAGTGTCATTATGCGTCGTTAGATTAAAGTACATCATCTAGGTCTTGGTTTTTAAGAGTATTTTATTGAAATATTGAGTTCACCACAGCCCACGCACGCTAGACAGGTTAAATGTCTCCAGCAATGATAAGACTTAAAAGGCTATTAAATGTCAAGTCGTTCGAAATTAATAATTTAGAAAGGAAGGTTATATTCTCATATCGTGCGGGGTGCATTTGTCGCGAAATGTCAGATTAAACTGTGGAGACTAAATCTGCCTTCAAACAGAATCATGATTTTCTGTGAGGGTGTCTAGCATGATTTTCTTTGGATTATAAAGCACCTCGCTTGTTTCATGCACACCTTATCCTCATTCTGAGAAACACAGTTTCTGTGAAGGGTATCAACTGAAGTAATGAGTTCACCAGGCTTCTACACGAACAACGTCAATGACAAATGACATAATATCTTAATATGTTTCAGAATTAAGTTAGCAAATGGGTGGCTGAATAAGTCAATGATACTGAGTAAGAAATACAGCAATCAGATAGAAATAGAATAAATAATACAGTCTCACATGAGGTCACTGTAACGTCAGACCAAGGTTAACCCGATATAAAAACCAAAAGGTGTAACTACTAACTGTTGTCTGTCTCTCGGGTCCATTTGATTCTATTATTCTAAAGAGTATGCAAAATAGACTCTTGGCCGCAGGGAAGGCCAAAATGGTTTTCTATAATGTCGTATGCGTAAATCATACCACTATTAGCTGAAACACTATATTGGTCGGAAATATAATGTTAAGAACAAGATCCCATTGAAAATCATATTGATATTATAAAACGTTACTCTCAAGTTCACCTATAATGAGCTCTAATGGAACATTATGATCAGTTATTGTAAAATTCGGAAACAGATCTCACGAATTTTGCGAAAATAGTATCATTTCCCACTTAATAAACACCGTTTTTGAGAAGCCTCTGTGTATTCCTAAAGTCATATATTATAAACACCAGTAACGACAAGCATTGCTTCCTCCATCTACCCACGCACGGTAACCCCTCGACTATAACAGGCAGAGGAGTGATGTCAGGTCACTGCTTAGCACTGACAACTGACGACCCCCATACCACCTACTGGAACGTGTACAGGGATATCAATTTAATCAACTGCATTATAATGGACTCTGGGCTCCCGATACTATAACACTTATTTCTCACGAAAACAACATCCCTCACAACAAATAACACTTTCTCTGAGAGCTGGCAGTGTGAGCTGGCATGATATGTGAGAGGGCATGAATGACTCAAGAGGTTGAAGTTTAAACGAAATAACTGATACAAAGAAGCTTTCAGAAAATCATGTGATTATCGTCGTCAGAAGGCTGTTTTAATTGGTTGGCTAAGAATAAAGTTGATAGTGCTTCCGGAAATCATCTTACAATCATGCACCCAGTCCCTACGTTAAGGAAGTGCGAATCCCCCCACTCTGTGGAACCCTCGACACCACTCTGTTGAACCCTCCACACCGCACTGTTGAACCCTTCCAATAATTCATGAACTAGGAAAGCTTCACTTTGTCGTCCTATAACGCCCTCGCAGAACAGATGCTGTGAAGAGCTGTCATTGAGGTAGTACTTCATTAAAGTCAGCAGCGTTAGTATACGCCGCGCACGAGAAATAGCGGTTCAACGTCATCAACTCACTACATTATGATATGATAATGACGTCATCTCAACCCCCTGTTTCTCATGAACGGCATCTTAAAGCCGTGAGTGGGCTTTTATCCTAATCGTAACCCTCCGCCACAATGAAATCCAATTTTCAACTTGTCAGCTACTTAAATTAAGATACTAGGACATTTGTCACTTACCTCGGGAGCCAATCATAATTATTAGCTGAATCTGCCACCTTATGTTTCTAAAGTACTTAAGTGCTAAGGTTTTTTTTCCGGTTTTTTGTACATCAAGCAAACGCGCCCCCACGTCCTGGTGAACTTTTTGGCAATGTGCTAAGTTATCGACTAAGTACTAAGGTACACCTTGCCTGTACTTCTGTGCCTTATTGGAATCGATATAGCAAGAATATTGTTGTACCACAAGAGCACAAGTAAAAGAAAATCAGCGTGGAGAATTTACCTTTGTGAAACATAATATCGACCTTAGTACCTTAGGAGGAGTATTAATGTGGAGTAAAATTTTGATGTTTACAAATTTGGCGGGGTGGAATTTGGGGATTTTTCTCAAGGCATTACTCTAGTTAACATATGATAATGACGTCATTTCCAACTGTCATGGTGCGTGAAAAAGTGGGGATTTTTCCGAAAAATCCCCAAATCACAACCTCCATAAATACACCTCAGGTAAATAAAAACTATCATTTCTCTCGAGGGGCTACTAAACTGGCGAAAAAAAAGATGTTATTTCGATGCTGGCATTCATAACATCGGTGGCTGCTGTCAGCTGATCACTCTATTAAAGCTAATGGAGCTTATAATGCTAATAAAGCTAATAAAGCTAATTAAAGCTGATTAAAGCTAATTATAGCTTATTAAAGGTAATTAGCCAATTAAAGCTAATAAACTAATGAAGCTTATCAAGCTGATTAATTAAAGCTAATTAAAGCTAATGGAAGTTAATTAAAACTAATTTAAGCTAATTTAGGCTGATTTAAGCTATAATTAAAGCTAATTAAAGCTAATGAAGCTATAAAGCTAATAAAGCTAGTTAAAGCTAGTTAAAACTAATTAAAGCTAGTTAAAGCTAATTAAGGCTAATTAAGGCTAATTAAAGCAAATTAAAGCTAGTTTAAGCTTACGAAGGCTAATTAAGGCTAATTTAAGCAAATTAATCTTAATCATTTTCAGGGGAAGCTCAACATGTTGATGACAAGCGATAACCAGGGCAAAACGCTGGCGCACATTGTAAGTTATAGCTTTATAGATTGAGTAGCATTGAGTAACATGTTGATTTCATATTAGCCTATAATTGATTGATATTCATTTGCTCACCTGGGGTCCTTGCCGAAAAAAAACCCGACTTAAGTCAAAATTGTAGTGTAGATTTACAATTAAATTTCTACTTAAGTCCGTTTTTTGATTTATTCTGCTCATTAGCTGATTTCTGTCCTGAATTGTATCAAAATTAGCATTTCTTACTGTTCTACAATCTTACTAAACATGTTGAGTTTTGAAAATTGTTACTGATTTTGTGTTTTGCATGCTAAGTTACAAGTTACTCGTTTCTTCGTCGCTTCCATTCATCTTTCCTGTTGATTATGTTTCGTTGATTACAATTTGTTTGTTTGCTTGTTTTCATTTAATATCAGAAAAACTATAGCACTATTTTGCTCTGAACTTTTTAAATTTAAAATAGCTTGATAATCTTATCCGATTGGAATTTGGATAGGATTTAGGAACATTATCAGTTAAGGTAAAACAGTCTTATGATCCAGCGTTTTTCAACAAGTCTGTATCAATCGAAAGCTCGATGTTCTGTTTTTGCTATAGCAAAGGTTCCTGAAAAGGTTCCTGCTAATTACAAAGTTTCCATATCTCAATATCCGTCCCCTTTTTTTCGTGGACACTATAGAGTATAGATCGAACATTTTCTTCCACATCAGAAACTACAAGTTGACGCCAATGATCAGTGAATGTCACATGGCACAGGATGCAGTGTTATGAAATGTTCCGTCAGCTCTTGATTTTGCATATTATTCGTATCAACAAACGTTTCCAACTTAATTAGTTCTTTAATTCTTTTTCTTCTTGTTTTTTCTTGTGTTATTGTTTTTCTTTGACTCTTTAAGTTCAGCGAAGTTATCAGACATTTTGAAATTTTAAAATCGTACAAAGGCACACTGATCTCAATTCATACTTCAATGTTCCTGGAAAGTAACAATTATGCTCCGTACGAACAGGAGTCATAATAAATTGCCCAATGTCCATTCTAATCTATGATAATGACGTCATAAACACACCACTGTAATCTATGATAATGAAGCTATTGAGACACCATTCTCATGATAATGACGTCTCACTCAGCCGCCTTTTCCTCAAGTCAGACATGTACTGTTGTTTGTGCTCTTTGTTAGTTTGTTGTAGAAACCGATTCAAATGATGGATAGTTTAAAAGTTCCTGCTTTGTCTTTGAGATTATGATCATTATCTTAGTATTGATGACGTTTTAAAAGAGTAAAATATTCTAGTCATGATATTAATCATAATTATACGTGATATTCCGGTTTGATTAATTAATTGGTGGGACTTGCCATTTTTTCTGAATATCCGAACTATTCGTTTTATAACGTTTCGCATTTATTATATTCCAGCACTTGAATAGCACTAGATTTCTACAATTTTGTGTTTAAGACACTAAGCTGTACTACATTACAAGGGCAGTCAATCTATTTATAGACATAAAAATATTATAAAAATATCTATAAACATTAAAAATAAATGTCTTGAGTAACGACTGTATTATATAGAAGTTTTTAGTACGTTATGAATTGTTTGACAAGCTGATTCAAACGATTTGATCATTACATGGATCATTGATCGTGCTTGTTGATAAAATAATATATTATGATTAAAGGCGTCTGTGAAAAGTAGGCCCTTTGGCGTGAAAAGTTTGCCACGTCGAACATAATAGTGGTTGCAGCCACAATCGCCTATTTCATGTGCGCATCTTATATTTTCTAAGCTAAAAGTGTTTTAGATTAGATCGGTAAGTATATTTTCTAAGTTAAAAGTGTTTAGATGAGATCGGGCGGCTTTTTGAAACATTATTTAAATCGCAGACACGTCGTTTTACATACGACAATAAGATCATTATTTGTTAGAAAAGCATTTATCAAAAGAAGGAGGTTTAAAAAGTAAACACTAGATATAATTTTATAAACTAATTGATTACTCAAGTTATCAAATGAAACTGAAAGGATATCAATGATTTGGATAATTCAAAGAGTTGCTTTCACAGACCCTTTTGATAGTTCGGTTTAGCAAAGTTAAACATCAATTGAAAAGAAGGAGCAGAAATAATAAGTAAATAAGAAGTAAATAAGAAGTAAATTAGAAGTAAATATACAGGACCTGGGTGGCTTAAACTTATTAATTCACATAGAAATCGAGGAATTCAATGAAGAATCTGGGGTTGTGTTGAGAAACACACTTTAGATAAATTAACATCTGTCACCACAGCTGTTCGTACTGAACGGAACCTCTCACCTTCAGTTCCTTGTTTAACATGCCGTTCAGCAAGGACATCCACTAAGCTCGCCAGGCTAGGCCATATATGAACAACCATAGGGACAGAAGTTGGTTTTATACCTTAAGGATGTTACTTGATGTTACATTAATCAACTCGAACCTCCAATAGGAGTCGACGGTTCCTATCGGAATTTAAAATCACTTTGTGCTGTGGTAGAATCAAATCAAAATACTTTGCGGTGGGTCTTCTAAGAACGTCTAATTCGGATTCACCCGGAATTTTATATTTCCCAGCTAAATTCCTAAATTGAATTCAATTGCTCTAAATCACGTGTGACTGGTGGAGGTCTCACCATTGGAGTTAGTCACGTGGGTTAGTCACGAGTGCAGAGTCAAGGGTAGTTGGAAATAAAACTGCTTATATCTTTATATGATGGATTTGAAAGGGTTTAGCAATTTGCAGGTTTTGACATCCGACGCAAATGAAGTTCGCAGGATTGTGGGGAATCGTGCAACAGACGAAGCAACAAAGAAAATATATCCATTCGAGCTTGATTTCTTGGTTAACCTGTTCACGTGCACATTTTAATCAAATTGATTTGTTGCGCTTAAACTGACTGAATCTAGATTTGAACACGTTTTGCACTTGCAAACCAAATTAGTGGGTTTATGTGTGTAGAAAAAGCTAAAATCTTCTCAGAAAAAGTTTGTTTCACTTCGCTAATAAAGAATAATAAAGAAAATTATTCAATCTTCTCACGCGACCTATGAAAACCTGTAAGACCAGGAATGTGACTTTCTCTGCTTCTGATTCTCAATAGAGCAATATATCATTTCGCTCCAACTTAATCAAAAGCATCTCGACTATAATTTGATTGAATATTTGATTGAGTATTTGTTTACTTATAGCTTTTTATGGGCACCTAAATATCTATTTATTTATCATGCGGCTCTTATATTTATCTATCTTATATATAATTTGGTAATAGCACGTGAATTATGTCTGTGCGGGCGCACAGTTTAAATTTGAGCTTGCCAAGAAAATATCAACTTATCAAGAGAAACGAACGGGGGAAAATGTGCTTATTGGTGCCGTTGTCATGGTTACTGGAAACTGCACGTGCATTTTATGATCAGTTGTATGCGAGTGCTTTCTGATACGTTGCTAACTGCTGCGTCGTGGTTTTGTTAATTTACGTCTTCTACATTTAAAATTAAAGATCTGAAGATAGAGAATGGGTATGGCTGGCATCGGGGAGGACATAGGCGATAGAATTCCCTTCATAAATCAGTGGCAATGGTCGGTCAATTTATTAAATCGATGCTGAGTTGATTATTAAAATGGTTTCAACTAAATAATGTTAGTCGAGCAAGTGTTGAAAGAAATTAAGATCAAGGCAAAATCAAATTGACCAAATAATTGGGCATAGCATATATTATTGCGAATTTGGGAATCTTGGCGTAAATCAATGCGTAATTCAAAGTTCAGTATACATGCACGGTTCTCATTTTGCAATTCAATTAACTTCGTCATACAATTGCACTTAGACAAAACTGGCCTTCATGGGTCAGTGACAAACGAATCATTGTAAATTTTGCTCCTTCATAAACTTTTTAATATTTCAAATTTAAGCTGGCGTGAATGAAGTCTGAGTGGGCTTTGCATTAAATGTCTTCATTCTTCGATGCGGTAAAAATAGAAAAATTGTCTTCATAATTTCAATTGCAATGTTGGAATACTGCGAGGGAGGCGGGGCGTAGCCCCGCCGAGTGAGCTACGTTTTAGCAAGCCCAACGGGCCTGCTAGTATACTTATAAGTTGATTGTTTTTATTTGAGGGGAACACTGTTATTATGGCTCGGCTGTGTTGTGTTCCCCAAGTTATAATATGTTGCTTTAATAAGTAGGAAATTTTAAAAAGTGACATTGTATACATATTACTGCAATATATGATTTGAACCTTTCAATTAAAATAAAGCTACGCAACTTGGCGTGTCCATCAGTTTATCCGTCTTGACATCTTTATATATACAATTCGATAAAGGTATCGAGACCAATAAACTTCGTAACCTTCAATATTGTGCTATATCAAACTCAACGACGTCAATATAGCTGCAAAAATCATGGTCAGCAGAGCTAATTTAGAGAAACATTGGCTTACTGGTTGCTTTAGCCTTTGGAGACTTGGAGTGACTTACGTATTCTTAGGGCAAGCCTTAACCCATTAGTGCCCAAGGAAAAACTGGCAGAGTATTTTATATAACATGTTTATTTTCCGAACCACACTGGGCCACAATGACTAAGTTTAAAATCCCAATACTGGTACTTCAGTAGTTTTCGAGTTATGAACCTGTTGCTTTCGGGCAACACTGGGCTGTTGCCTTGGGGAAACATTACTTTATCTCTCAATATTTGGTATCTAAAAGTGAATTTATGGTTTATTCTACTGAGCAAGTAGCCACAGATGGAAATGGAAATCATATGCAATACTCACGGGAACCCAAAGCCTCAAAAAACGTACTGTTGCCCACAGGCAACACTGGGGGAGAATGACATTTAACTATTTTATTTCACGTTCTTGGACATTCATATCACGTGGGACGGAAACAATATGCCTTTAAACATATATAATCATTAAATATGGGATGATTTCCATAAATGCTGTTGCTTTTAGGCAACACTATGCCTGGATTTTACATAGCATCATGCGACAATATTTTCAACTACCAACTACGAGAATGGTTATTTTCTTGCCTTATTTGGTGTGTTAGATGTCTATACTTCTATAGATGTGAAGTCTGGCATAAAATTTCAAAGA
>WFMF01000438.1:40128-153257 GCA_011033025.1 Beroe forskalii
GAAAATTTAACCCAAATTTATGTCACAGGGGAAATATGGCCAAATCTAAAAAAGTTAAAAAAGCCCAAAAGTAGCTCAAGAGCCTCAAAATTTAGAGGGGAATTTTTTCCCATTTTTTGGGGTGGGAAAAATTCCCCGCTGTTTAAAATTTCAACCGGATATTGAGGATATTTAACACCTCATTCTTATATTTGCTTAATAACTGACAAGGAAAATAAACAACGTCTCTACCAAAGTTTTGTGGCTTTAAAAAAGCGAGGCAAAATTAAAATACCGATAGCGCAACAGGTGAAATATTCGTGTTGTGCCCGCCTTGATGAGTCTGTAAACTTGATGAGGGTTACATGTTATTTTAATTTAAACTTGATAAGGGGGGGTAAGAATCACCTGATCGTTAGTGTTTCCCGCCTTGATGAGTCTGTTTTAACTTAATAACGGGGAGGGGGTAAGACTTAGTGTTGTAGGGGGGTGGGGGGTGTAAGAATCACCTGATCGTTAGTGTTGCCAGCCTTGATGAGTCTGAGTGCCGCCTCAGCACAATGATGAGCAGCTAGCACTACATCAGCATTAGGCCCTGTCGTAGGTGAGTCTGGTGTAGCTCCAACTGACACGGTGTGACCTACCACTGCAGCGTATCTGGGATAAGGGATTGTTTAGTTTTACTGAGTGTCAGTTAATTCTATATATGACATGTTGGTAATACCTTATATCAAACAACGAGATATACCTGCATGTAGTGTCCAACACAAATCTACTTCATGTGAAAAGTCATGTAGATTCCTGTGTGTATTACTACTGATAAAGGGTGGGGGAGGGATTTGCGAGAGACCCAGCCTCAAGTGTGCCTAGGGACGACGTCTCTACTTTACATAGGAACTTTTGAGGGAACTGTGGGTGGGAACTGTGTATGGATTGTGTTGTGTAAATGGGTGTACAGTTAGGCTTATACTCACTGCACATATTGGACATGCTACAGGTTCCCACTTTACTGAATACCGAAACGTGTGAGGAAACATTCTTGATATTAGCTACAGTCAGCTTGTATGCTGTAGTCAGACTTTCACACAGGTTATATATAGCTTGTTGTTTATTTTCAGTTCATAAAGCAAGTAGGTCGTATAGTTGCACTCTGAAGCTCGAAGTTATCTGTTATTGTTGACTGTATGGCGTATGCATTGAGTAATTTCACCTTATATCGAGTCATTTTTCATCAACTATCATCTGTATTTGAATCTAAAAGTACAGTTATTAACTCCACTAAGTAATGAACTCCACCAAATAAAGAACTCACTCTAGAACAACATTCCAAAACATTTAAATGCTGCTGCCGAGATTGCTGTTGATATTCACAAACATTGACAGGCTTTCCAGTGGCTTCTTGGCTTTCAAGACCGAGATTAGCCCATTTTTCATCAATTTCAGAACTCAAAGTGATAAGAGGTCTACCAAATTTATAGTGTACTACCAAATTTATATAGGTCTACCAAATTGCATTACTGAATAACCGATCATGCACCACTGATCCCCGGTATTAATACAACTGATGAAATAGGAAATGGCTGGTGCATTTTGGGCGGTTACTATATACCAAGTTTTCTATTTGAGTAATTCCTGAAACTAGATATTTCCTCATGCCTCATTCTTACATTAATGATATTCAATTCAATAATAATATTGAGTAGCCGATACAAATTAACAAATTTCATAGAAATAATACCACTACGAGCATGTGCATCGTCCTGGTGATAGAAAGATTCTGCAGAAGTTGAGAAGCAGTAAAACTGCAACAAAACATCATAGGAAAAGTCTTCTTCACCTCATGATGCCTCATGATTCATTATAAACATAGTAGATGTTCATAGGATGAGCATTGAACAATGAACATGTGAAAATTCAATGCTCAAAAAATAAAGGGTGAAGCTTTTTTTCCTTCGCTTAAGTTCATCAGACGATGTACGGCATGAATTATGCCGTACATCGCATAATATTCAGATTCATGAACAAAAACATGAAAAAAGAAAGAAATAGTGTGTTAAAATCAACCGCCAATAAACTTTTAAAACATAACAGATGAAATTCCTATTTACATTCTCATCAACATACTAGTACCTTTTATTTATAATATGATAAACCAATATCACTGATACTACGGAATACCACCAAACAATACCACTAACAACGTAAGCAGGTATACCTATTGTTCCCGCCAAGTGCAATGCCTATTATTCTAATATCATTAGCGGCAATGTTATTATTATCTCTTTATCTCTCTCTACTCATTCGGCCAGGTACAGCAGTACTATTAGCTGGTTTTGTGTACATTGCTCTGCGAACATATTATAACCCGCGGCTTTGTTTGTTTGTATTTATCAGTTTGGTTATTATTTGTTTTGTTTGTTTGTATTTATCAGTTTGGTTGTGATTTGTTTTGTTTGTTTGTATTTATTAGTCTTGTTGTGATTTGTTTTGTGAGGAAAGTGGTTTATTCTGAGTTAAGTTTATGATTTTATGGTAAGGTAACGGTAATTTACATTTCCCTAGAATGTTATGATGATTTAATAACGCCAAATAATTATCATAAAATCCACAATATGCGGATAAACCTAGTCAATTCATGGCGCTCAGAATGATGGGATATGATTGGCAGATGCAAATCAAGTTATATAAATAATAATACAATGCAAAGTCAGCACCTCAATTTTAAAATAGATTAGGTAATCATATATTTTGTAAGTTCGATTCTTTACGTTGCAACTCAAGTTTGACGATAACGTCATGTTAAATTACAATGCAATTCTTCTTTCTTGTCATATTGTTATTTCTTGTGAAGGTGCCGCATCATGAAAAAGCCCGAATAGACCCACTATACATTTAATACCATCTATACAATCAATACATCTCAAACAATACAATCCCCCTATGCCTGTATAGCTGCTTCCTAAACTATAGCTCTTTGTAATAATGCCCCAACACACATTATACAATGCGAGCAGTGATAGAACTCAGCTCTTTCTTTGTTAGATGTGTGTTAGAGAGATGCGTGATGTTAGAGTGTGTGTTAGAGTGTGATGTGTAATCCAATATCTCCCACATATTATAGACCCTCTCTTGCTGTGTGTCTTTTCACATGAGGGACGTTTACTTAATTCCTCTGTCACTTTGCACTCGTGTTTTGAATTTGAGTAGTCATGTGCACTGTGATTAAATTGACCTGTTTTTTCATTGATGTTGACATTAATTTTCTCTACGCATTATATTACAACTACTATTAAGGCGTATTTGGTCTCTGGCCGATACGATTTGACTGTCATTTGCTACCTGAATCTTCATCATTAACCCTCTCCCAAAATCGAGCGACTTTTGCAGTATTTATCTACTTAGTATGTCTGATTGTCTAGTGTTTGCGATAGAAGTGTCCGTTTAAGTTAGCAGTGATGATTAGCACTGAATTTTAATTCCTGTAGGAACATAAATTCACGAATGAGTAAAATAATAAAAGATTTGGTAATATTCAATTGAGCATCAGCTATTTCTCACCCGTCTATGTGGACTCCGAGCTCGATCTTCACCAAGTCATTCTCTTTGATATGAACCACCGGGTCACTGCGCAGCGGGGAAAAGTGACACGCCACCTGAAATAATTTAATTATAATGCAAATAATGCGGTCGTTTGAAAGTATACCAATAACCCCCTACTGACCCCCTACTGACCCCCTGGTGCAAATTAATGAATTAGGTATAAATGAGTTGAATATATAGAAACAGCATAGTGATTTAAATTAAATTATAGCGATTTAGATTTAAAGTGTGACGGGCTACTTTGATACTGCCATTTCATTGTATCCGCATTTCAAACAGCACATGTCACATTTATTTTATTCCTTCCTTGGCCGGTCTTAAACCAGTGGAAATCTCAGTAAAGTCTTATCTAAATCAGTAAGAAGTGCGTAATGGAGTTGTTGTCATGGGAACGGAATACATTCCATACAATAGCAGTATATACATCACGCTTTAATACCGTCACTACTTATTACATAATAAAATCTATTGGTAGTAGCAGCTTCCAGATGAGTTCATCGTAGCAACGGTTTGAATTAAAAGCATTAAAAGCATCATAGTAAGCATTATCTAGAATTATTTGCTTTTATTTCGTCTGCCGAAACCTTCTGATTCCAATCTGCTTGCTTTGACTTCAAATTAAGCGCTTTTCAGCGGGTATTTTTAACAAAATGTGCTCAGTACGTCTACAGTATTGTAATTCGATTTAATTATTTAACATCAACACGGCTAAAGAATAACAAATATAAACCCCGCCCAGGCTCTGTTTTAGCGAAAATGTAAGTTGCGAACTTGCGACCACGAGATTAAAAATTTGCAAGATAGTTTTAATTAAAATCTGACTTTATAAAGGAGCACTCAAAAACCTAAAAAGGCGTTTAACTTAGACGAAGGTCATGACTCATGATCAGACCTGAGCACTCGATCAGTACAACACTGTACACACTTTACACACTTAGTACACACAATACGCGCTATATAAACGATACTGAGACTACACACTGTACGCACAATATACACTATACTTTACACTATAAACACTGTACATACTACAAACAATACATACCTCATTTATCGAGATACAGGTCGGGAACGCTATTCCTTTCTTCAGATTCTTATCTTTCTTGTAATGTTTGGCCGTCTCGTCCAGGATCAGTTTATCACCGAAGGAACAGATTTCTATCACGCTAGCACCCACTACTATTTCGTTAATTACGGCACTAAGGACCTGCATGGGAAATAAGTTTAGTTAATAATTTGTACATTTGGAACTCAGTGATGTTTCTATCTTAGATCGTATTTTCTCAAACTTGAAAATTGCATGAATGTAATTTCTGATCATTTGCAGTTTTTGTTTACAAGTTTAGAACAAAAGTGCACTCGATTTCAATCCATGTTCACAGAACAACGTACTAATGGTCACATCACTAAATAATGTCCTTTTACAACTCACTAGATTACTGATCTCTCCAGCGGTCTTGTATTTTGTGAGTACGGCATCATTCTCAATAGTCAACTCTTCTTCTTCTGAATCATACAGCTCAGTCATCGCTCAGTTAGTTAATTAGGTTAATTGGGGCAATTAGTAAATTGGGTGGTAAGGCTTATTGGTCAATCAGTTAATTGGCCAATGAGTGAATGCTTAATGCATCATGTAAAGACGCAAGGTATTTGAATTGAATTGTAGATTTCGTGATGACCTAAAGACCTGGCAACCTCAGCGTTCACGTATTCACATCACGTTACATATAATAACAGCCTTGTAGCAGCCCTCTCGTATTTCACATCCACACACACAGTCAGTATACACGTTAGTTCAGTGTTTGAATTCTGTGTGGCATTTAGGTCTATATTCCACTCCACACACGATCTACCAGTCTTCATTATGTGTACTGAGTCAGCTTTGAATAGAACCGTCAGCTCAACATTATATTCATGTGATGGTAGCAGTGTAATATGCAGTGCCTCAATTTGTACTTTAGCGCAGTGTGAGGGCTTTGAAATGGTGTCCATACATTCTATTGTTTAAAATTATGAATACATTTGGGTCTTTCAATGGACGCTTGCATTGTCAACAAAAAAGAAATTTCATACTCATAGTTTTCTGCTGTTCAACTGATGGGGTCTATTTACCATTGCTCATCGTTTTTGTACATTTATTCAGAAGTAAACAAAACTTTTATTTCGAATTTTGTTACACATACCCAGTTACAACATATCTAGTTTATATTCTTTTATCATCTTGCCACATTATACTGTATAGCTTGCTACTTATGTGCTTTCAGTTGACAATTTAAAATTTTGCTCGCATTATTTTGGTGTACTACTGTTTATTTCAAATTCTTCATCATTGATACTAAATACCTTATTGGTGGCTATCGAACTCCTACGTGCGCAGCTTTTCCATGCACGGCTCACTGGCTGTTCATGACAGGCAGTGAGCCGTGCACAACAACGCTACACATGAAAAAGATGCGCAAATAGAAGTTCAGCACGACCCTGAATCAATGAATCATCTGATCGTTTATTTGAGGATATGGAATACTACAAGACCTCGCCAGACTATGTCAAGATCAAGTTGGGGGAGCAAAACAGGGAAGCTGTCAGGAAGAGAGACATAGTGAAGATGACTCTAGCAGTGATGCTAATCGTGGGCATGACATTCTGTGCATTCACGGCATACCACCTCAGTAGATCCAGACCATTCTACCATCTCTTCGACAGGTTAATTCGAGGGTGGGGGCATTTGATATATATGAGGCAAATCTAAGCCATTTTCTCTCAGTCAGGAGAAAATATTTCACTTTTTGTCCATTTTTCCATTTTTTTAATGATATCGTTGGATCTAATATGACGTGTTACATAATTAATAATTTATCCAACAGGTCAGCCCTAGAAGAACTGAAGAACTACCACGGCCCAGGAATAGCCACTGGAGCACCTGGAGACAGTGTTACTGGAGAGGATGATGATTCCTGGGTCATGATACCTTATCGTCTGGTTGTGATCCACATCTACAACCCACTGTTTGACTGTGAACAGACTGTGGAGGTGGGGTATGATACTGGGTATGATACTCAGGGGTATCAGGGTGGGTTTAATACGGGTGTGGAAGGTGTGGTCAGAATGGGAGAGTTTTACGAAGAAGAAGAGGCCGCCACGGAAGCTAGCAGCTCCACAACCCCTTCACCTTGGATCGGCTTCACTGACGATGAACTTGCCTACTTTGCAATGATGCAAGGTTACATCTCGTCACTCTTTCAGTTTGATAACTAGAAGTGCTGAAAGACACTTCAGAACTTGACACTTTCATTAGCGATGTCTCTGCATGCTGCATGTTGCAATATGTAGGATGGGTTTTAACACCAAATCGATGGAAACAGTTGCCAGGTTCCAAAGGTATGGACCTTTTATCTAGAGACTTGATTTGAATGGTTGATATTTGACTTAATTTTAAATTTAGACGTGGCTTATAGTATGATTTTAATTTAGAAGTTGAAGCAATGGCCTTACACTACAGTTGTTTCTTTGTTGTTTGCACATTTCTACACTGTCACTAGCAGCAAACTTATAAACAAGTGAAGGGAATTGGCCTGGACATATTCAATTCAACTGGCATATTGATTTCCCATTAGCATAAACTATCAACCATTAGCATTAACTATCAACGAACAGAAGCAAAACTTTGAAATTCGAATGTTGAAAGTGCTTAGATAACTCACCAAAATATCAGTAGATTGAATGAAAATTAAATGATTCAGTTTTTAAGGTGATATATAATACTGAGAAGTTTCTAATGAATATCAGAATATCAAAAAGTTGATTTCAAATTTTCTTATTAAGTTAATTTAGCATTTGGAATGTTATGCAAAGAACTTATTTAATTCTAACACCTTTATATTTGTGACTTAATTGTTTTTTTGTAATCGAGAAAATTGGCGCTACATCCTTGATCCTAGATACCGTAAATAATGAAATTTGTCACAAAAATTGAATTGTACGTACAAAGCTAGGGGAAAACTACAATGAAAAACAAAAACAAACAATAAACATTATTAGAAAATTTACTAAAACCAGATGAAAAATAATTTGTTAATAACAAGATTCTAATAATCATACATTTGTTTAAAAGTTAAAATTTGGTAAAAGAATAAGTTTTTCCATCCATATTTCAATAAAACGTTATTACTCATTAATTATAAAAAATATACCTATTCCAGGGGGCAGCCGGGGGGGAAAAAGCCTCCCCTTTGGACAGACATAAAAATTTTGTTAATTTTGTTGAGATGAGCTTTGAGTTTCAAAATAAAACATTCAACAGGTTGTGAATGTAACTCATAAATTTTAAAAAATATACCTATTCTACATAGATTATTGATAACACCTTTTATAAAGTATTCAAAAACCCATGCAATTGCAATATCAATAAGTTGATAACTAAATGGTTTAAATCCCATTTTCTTCTTTAAATAAACAGTTATAAGCACCCATAATAAAATGGCCTACTGAGCTAACTCATATATACAATTGTGCTTAATTACATGCAAATATTACGGATTAGGTACAATAAAAATGTAGATATTATTATATTATAATTCATTTTTACAACTCAATAGAATTAACTTCGAAGTCATTAAAATGGGTTTAATTCTCATGAACAGTGGGCAACGAGTAAATAAAACCAAAATATGATTATGATATTAAAATGAAAAATGTATAGATGTCAATGTTAAAATCGTCAATACTAATATTTATTTTAAAGTTAATATTCATTTGGTTAGTAAGGGCCAGAATTCAACTGGATTTAATTTAATCGGTATTAGTTATAGTGGTAGTAATTAAATTGCAAGATTAGATCGAAGAGAATAAGAATATCAGAATAGATTATTACTGTAGTCACCTACCCATGATGACTTAGTATGTAGTTTAAGTTCTTACTTTTTGAGTAAAAACAAGTCCGCCCTCGAAGATTCTTTAAAGTAAAGTTTTGTTATTCCCCATGCACGATTTAAAGTTATCTCAACCCGATATCTCTTCCGTTATCTGAAGAACTTTGAGAGACACCACATAAAGTTTAGCTGTTCTGCTGTGAAACCAGTGAGTGTAGCACATGCAACCCAGGAACATGCACGCTAGACAGCAACAGCAGGGATGCATGCAGGTTGGCGTGTCTTCCTCTGTCAACTTTACAGTCATTACATCCCTAAAGCCTGCCAAGGTGTAAAATTCATTGAAGTCGTAGTATTCATCCCTGTTGTTGAATTCAATAAAATTTGACTTCTGCCTCTCATACTGTGTTTTGCTCCAGTCATCCTGAAATCATTTTGTTTTTCTTGATGTGTCGAGATTAACATATTAAGAGAATCAAGTAAGGTTCAAAGTTTAGTTGAAATATGATTTGAAAACAAGATTCAAACCGTTTTTCGTCTTTCAAATCGTAATAATTTGGCCCCCAATTTTCGTTCAAACACATCACAAACCTTGAAAGAATACTCCTTCACAAACTTGACCCTTGCAAATTCAGCACCACAATCTGCAGCACAAGGGTACTTGGTAAAGTCCCAGCACTGGCTGTATCTTAAATATTTACTGGCACAGTGAGTGTCTACTCGAACTTGGCGCCTTCTACTATGACGATTACCTCTGGAGTCTCGATAGTGCCTGGGGATTCGTATGTGTGAATTTGTGAAAGTTTTGAATACAGGGTGATTCATACAATGTGTATTAGTGTATGGGGTGGGGTGAATATATTTGAAATAATAATATAAATCAAGTGAATTTAAATTCCTCCATTTAACAGCTACAAACTCACTCTGTGCGCCATTCATAATGGTAGCACTGCACATGGAATCTAATCTGTGGCAGAGCTCGCTTGTGCTTATCAATGTAGCTCATGTACACATCGTCACCCTCAATGTGGGACAAATAGTCCATATTGATGCAGCAAATGGAATGACCTTGCTCATTTAATGCTGCATGGTGAGCCTCCACGATTTCCATCGATTTCTGGGCCATATCTTCATAGTCAGCTGCAGCAGCAATAGCTGCCCCATCAGCATAGGGTAGTAAGGGTGGAGGGTAGGCATACCCACCAGGGGCAAGAATGGGTTGGTGATCTGTGATCGTTGAGTAGGGTGGGGGAGGGTCATTGTTGTTCTGGTCGTTGTATGATTCATCATATTGAACACTGTCTATGAGTGGGATATCATGGGTGCTATAGCTGGTAGGTTGGTTTTGCACAGAGGCATATGAGGGAGGGCCTTCTTCTTGTAAAGGAGGGGCAGATGGAGAAAAGATAACAGATGTTTCCTTTTCATCCATTTCATTCAACGAATGCAATGATCATCCTTTTGGTTCATTCATTCTCAAAATTATGTAAGTTAGGAACCAATATCCACATTACAAACTTTCATTAACAGTGAATAACACTTTGATTTAGAAATTACAGATAAATCATGTATCCTGCACAACATTTTAATAAAGGGATGTGTCCTTTGAAATTCAGGTTTTCATTGTCTTACATAGTTATGGCTAATATTCAATTGCTACATTAATCAGTTACTACAATAATACAATAATACAATAATACAATAATACAACAAAATATGTTTAATCAAAATATATTTAATCACAAAAATCATAGTTATAACCATAAGCAATCCATTTTTAAAAGTAAAAACATAAAAATATCAAATGAGATGAAACTGATTAAATGACAATGTGACAAAGAATAATTATTATAAATAAATAAATAAATAAAAGATACTTATTAATCGCTCTAAAGCTATAATAGGTCTAAACTTAACGACGCAATGTCAAAAAGAAATAACCCAGCCATCTAAAGCGACTCACAAAATGCAACAAAATCACTTATGCATGAATTCCTCAGCATTTAAATAACTTGGCATATTATTACCTGTTTAGTGTTACCTAACTAAATGCCATATGAAAATAATATGTCTTTAATTTATTTTTAAAATCTTCCACAAAGCTACATGTTCTTAATTCATAAGGAAGTCCATTCCAAATATAAGGGGCTGAAAAACTGAATGCTCTGTCAGTTTGAATATAGTTAGGAACATTAGGGACATTTAACAAAAATAATCATCTTCATTCCTAAGTGTCCTATTTAGCTGTCCTTTAACATTAATGAGTTTTGATAAATATGAAGGAGCAATATTATTGATACGAGTCATCAGGGCAATCTTATAATCAATTCTAAATTTAACAGGCAAAATGTGCTTCTTTTAAATAAGTACATGATCAAACATTTTAATCCTCTTTCCAAAAATAAATCGTACAAGCATTTTGTATTTTTTGCAGTTTGTTTATAAGATAATTTGGCAGTCCAACATAAAGTCCATTACAATAATCTAGGCGTGAAAGAATTAAGCAGTAGACCAACTGAGCCTTCTTTAGTGAGAAAGTCAGTTTTGATGCAATTGCCCTGAGATTTCGAAGATTGATGATTAACTTGTACAACTTGTACAACTTGTACAACTTGTACAACTTGTACAACTTGATGATTAACTTGTACAAATTCATATTTCAAAATTGTTGAAGTCTTCGGCCTCGGCCAAATCGGCCTTTTTTCAAACTCGGCCTCGGCCTCGGTCTCGGCCAAATTTTGCTTCATTTTGAGTTTGAATGCCAGAATTTCATGTTATTTCAAAACTTAGGCTGAATTTTAGGATCAAACAAGCTAAAATTTTCTCTGGATTAAAATTAAACATAAGAACTTAATCAAATTTAACCGATTCAATTAGCAAAAGATTCTTTTAAAATAGTTTTACGGCAATATAAAATTGTAGCTTCAATGAAAGTTATATGAACTCGGTTGAACTCGGCCTCGGCCTCGGTCTCGGCCTAAACGATGCAAACTAAGAACCTGAACTCGGTCGTTTACTGAAATAAACAAACGAAATCAAAAATTGTTGAAACTTTGGAGTATTCTTTGAAGTATGATATGAATATATGAATAAATATGAAGTTCCAAATTCAAATTCTGGTTTAAAACATAGTAACATAAATACCTACTGTAAAATAACTCATGCATATTTCACAATTTACATCATCTGTTGAATATTCATCTATTCTTACAATCTACTTAAGTCCAAAAAAGGTTAAATCTGTATCAGTATTCTGTATAGGGGTCATTTTAGGCTATATAATTCAAAATATGAAAAATGAATAATGAAATTATAATGATTGAAAATATCATATTGATTGAAAATATCATATTGATTGAAAATATCATATTAGCATTGAGTTTAGTACAGGTCTGTCATCTACTCATCTCCAATTAAAAATATTATTCTTGACTTTTTGGTTCAGGTATTGCAATGTTAAGCCTCAAAATGATTAATTACATCTTAACACAATTTGGTCAGGCAGTACAGTTGCTCTATAATGTTTTGAGTCCAAGGTTACACAAAAACATTCAACTTCTATTCATAAATAAGTTGTAGAGCAAAGGGTATGCAGCTTCTAATGTTAATAGTAAAAACCAGGACTTATCTGTAGAACTTTGAGGGAAACCACATGCAGCTTTTTAGTTGTCTTATTGAACCAGTGTGCATAACACATACACCCACAGAACAAGGATGCCAAGCAACAACACGCAGGTGACATGCATGTTGGGGTTTCACCCTCAGTCAACTTCACTGTCATCCTTTCCCTGAATCCTGGCAAGATATAATCCTCTGAGAAGTCATAGTGTGCATCCCGGGAATTCATTGTTATGAAGTTATACTTCTGTCTCTCATACTCATCTTTGCTATAATCATCCTGTGATTGTAATATTTTATGTCCAGTGAAGAACACAATGTTGATCTCATATTATTGAAAAATACAAAAGATCAAATTCTAGACAGCATTTAAGTGGATTAATTAAGTGGATTAAATGAATTGGTTTAAAATCTAAAAATAATTCATGACAGTCTAATTACTTTGTTTTTGTACATTGAACTGACCATAAAAATAATTACTTCCAATATACCTTGAATGAGTATTCCTTGACAAATTGAACTCTTGCAAAATCTGCACCACAATCCAGAGCAGAAGGATATGTAGTGAAGTCCCAGCACTGAGTATATCTGAGATATCTTGTAGCATGATGTGTGTTGACCCGCTCTCTTATTTCTCTATATTGCTGATTGCCTTGAGAATCTCTATACCACCTACAAATGAAAAGCAATAAAACAATAACTGCATCTGGCAATGGCATAAATTGCTATAAGAACCCCCCCTCTCTCTACAGTAGTAATCAATTAATTGATTAATCTAATACAATCCTAGTTGTACTAAGCAAGTCACAAAGTTTTAATTATTGGATAAAAATATCACTTACTCAGTTCTGTAGTCATAATGATAACACTGTATCTTGAACATGATTCGAGGTAGGGATCTTTTATTCCTTTCAATGTACCTCAAATAGATGTCATTCCCTTCAATATCATCAAGGTATCCTCGACTCACACAACAAACATTAGAACCTTGATCAGAAAGGGCAGCATGCTGTGACTCCACAATGGCCATAGCTTTCTGAGCCATATCTTGATAGTCAGCAGCTGCTGCAATTGCTGCCCCATCAGGATAAGGAAGCAGTGGAGGAGGATAAGCATATCCAACTGGGTCTAGAATGGTGGGATAATCAGTGTGTGTGGAATATTCTGGGGGTGGCTCATCATATTCAGGTGATTCATTAAATCCAGAAGATGGAACACCTTGTGGTTTGGCTGAAGGTTGTGGAACTGAATCATATGATGGAGGAGTGACATCAGGCATAATAGGTGCTGTGGGTGTCATTCCAGCAATTCCCTTATCATTTTCATAAGATTGATTAGCATATCCAGCCATCCCTCAGAAGAAATGTTTGACAATTACTCAATGATCAGCTGAACAGTGTAATGTATAGTACATTGGTCCATGGAATGGAATTGGTAAATCAATCAACTCCATTTGAATGACTGGAAAATACTCTGGAAAAATCTTTAATACTTAAGTTGAAAATTGGTTATCATTACCATTTATTCCTGATAGACTTAGACTCATGAATAAAGTTTGCTGATATCATAATATCATTGTAGTGTATATTTCACTAGGTTCCAATGGGGATTATTAGAAGGTTGATTGCATTATTAACTTAGTACATGTTGTTGGTCATGATAGAACTTTCATAATTTTCTTGCTTACTGTTTTTAAAAGGGTTTTATATTTTTTGTACGTTTATGGTATTTTAGATTAGGTTTTCATTTAGATTTTTGCTAGTATGATGTACCTTGGGCTCACAAATAGGAGCTATTAGATAAATTAATTAATTAATTGAATGACTGATGTGTTTTATTGGTTCCAAATTACTTGAATCATGATTGAATAAGCAATGTTACAGTTGTTTCAGTACTAGCTCAAAGATTTCATGTGTAAAACACCTCATTTGATCAAATGAAGTTGATCAATGGACCAATTCCATCCCATCAACCAATGTACTATACATGCACCTAATAGTGAAACAAAAGATTAGTGAAACCATCAGCTAAACATAAATCATTTTGTCAATAATTAACACTAAACAAGGCATGCCTGTAAACTGGAGATAACGTCCACCCAGGCACACTCCAAGCATACAAATGAAAAGAAAAAGAAAAATTACATAACAGGCATGACCAAAGACCATGCAGCTTATGAGCTTATAATATCTGGTTTAATGCTCACTCAAATATACCAAATATATCTTATTGTTTCACATTTACTTACTACCTGTACTTACTACAATAAAGTAATAAACCTCACACGTTTCCACTGTTAGTGCATCAGTGGTGAATGAACAATGAGTCAAGAGATGCATCTTATTGTTTTTTAACTCATGAACTGTTCTTGAAAGTCGAAGATAAGACTTTTGAACTTTACAGCTTCCCTTAACCAGGCCACCAGGGCGTCGCGCTGAACCAGGGTCTTGGTCAGGGTTGTCGGCCGTTGACTCGACGGACGTTACCCGTTTACAGGGGCGTGTCGAACTCATATATGTGCGCGGCTTTTCCATGCGCGGTGTAATCGTTAGTAGGATTTTACCCTACCCTCCGCCGCGCGCCATTTTTTTCCGACCCTCAAAATTTCCGAGTGTTGCGCGCTAGGGATGGGTGAAATCCATCTATGTAATCGTGCGCGGCTCGTTGCCTGTTAATTACTTCTGACTGGATGGCGCGCATTGAAAAGTGACGTCAAAATGTTCGAACGTTCCCCTAACCGGGCGCGTGGAAACGGTTACAATGTAACCGCCCGCGCACTCCGTGCGCGTAACCAGGGTCCTGGTTAGGGCAATCGACACGCCACCGTTATTTCTTCTGACTGGATGGCGAGAGCGGAAAGTGACGTCCAAATGTGGAACGTTGCGCCGCGCGCGTGGGTAGGGTAACAATGTAACATCCTACGACCGATGACGACCGACGCGACGCTGCTGCGCCGCGCGCGGTGATCATCTTCATAAACACGTATATCCGAATGGCGTCAGGCAAAGTTTCAATTTCTTAGACTGTAGACCCTTCGCTGCGATCACGCGACGCTGCTGTATCAGCGGGCCTGGTATCATCAGGCAACGAGTTCGCCGCGGCTTGCATTTGTGACGTCCGCAGTCTGAGTGATGTCATGTCATAGTCATAGATAATGAAGACCAGCCCGTTTTTATATGGGAGACCGACCCGCGGCGCGCATCCTCAAAACAGTGTGTCCTATCCCGTAGGCCTAAGTAGGCCCCGGCCATCCAGTGCACTGGATAGCTATATTGATAGAGCAGAGTGCAAATGCACCGTGACTTTTTAGTTAATTCTAATATTTTGGGCTGAAAATTAATATTAAAAAAATTAACAGATTAACTGATAACGTGCGCGATCAGAACATGTGACGTGATGAGTCAAGTCACAGTATGACCCATATTCGGCACTGGATATTTTCAAAATCCTTTTTTTAGTAATTGGATCGCCATTGCATTGACGAAATTTACTCTTGCCTCATGAAAGTATAAATAATACATTTCAATTTTGTTGTGACAGTTCTCTATCTACTTATACTTATAGTTATGCAACGTAACCGGCTCAATGTTCTGTTTTCACAACCAGTGTGAATCTTATTTAGAAATATAAATAGGACACTGCCCTACCTGATTTGACCCGGAGTCTGACAGTAACACATAGATACGCGCATATTAAAACATAAAATCGAATTGATTTGCGATATTTTCAATATAATATGATAGATACATAAGAATATATCAATATTTGATGTCAACACCCAGGTAAGGTTTTAGGTTCCTTGAAACAATAGTTATAAGAGGTGCTGGTGCAAGTTTAAGATCCTGAAATCACAAATGATACGATTAAACGTTTGCACGTTACTAATAAGCTATTAGTAATAGTAACGTGCAAACGATTCATCGTTTCATTCGTGATTTCATAAACTTGAACATCGCCTATATCGTATAGGTAATGATCAGAGGGTATTTGAAAGGTAGCTGCAAACACGAAAGGTAAAATACATGACTCAAGACTTCCTTGAGTTGACATCAAATAATAATAATAAAAAACAACGCAATTGCAGGTCAGCAAATCAACAAGCACAGTCCATCATCCCTGGTTTAGACTAAAATTTTGTTAATGAAGGAGCAGGTTTGGCAATCAAAGTAAACCCTACAATCAAAGAAACCCAAATATCATATATCTACATAGTTACGATTCATTGATCAGGTATATATTTAATTAAACATAATTAATTCAAATAAACAAAATCGTGCGACGAACAATACAATATTGGCATATATATCATCAACACACGATCAGTGAGTCCTATCAATCGTTATCTTCTAGTGGAAAATGATAAGAATTACTACAGGTATTAAATAATTGTAATCTCCACAAAATGTAGTCGGACTTCTCTTGAAACAAGATCATAAAATAATAAGGTGCACGTTTTTAAGGGGCTATCCGAACAGGATGTCGTGATATAGTGGGAAATTCAAAAGCCTAACTTGTCAGCTACAATAAAACAAATTTCTGTCCAGATAGTCCCTTGAAAATCAATTAATTTGTCAGTTTTTTCCGTCCCAAAACTTATCACTTTGTAGCTGAATATATAGCTCTCAACAGCAAGCTGAGTAAAGTTCGGTCCGATTACGCAATGGTGAAAGTTCCAAACAGGGAGAAACTGCCTTGGGTGTAATTCCAGGATTTAAGGGTGAGAACTTGAAATCCCCATGGGATTGAGGAGTCGCAATAAGGCTAAGAAGGAGGGGAGGGGCAATGAATTCAAGAAAATTTGAACTAGCGTTTCCTTGAAATAGTTCAGGAAGGAAATAGATCATGTTCAGGTAGAAATTTGGAAGAAGGGACGAGGGTTTGAAACATATCACTAACATCGGACCAAACGCACATACACTGTGTCAGCTGCAAATTAATTTCGGCTTGTAGAGCAGTCAGCAGTGGTAGCAGGCCCATGTGTAAATTAACTGGTCAAACAAACTGAAGTAACGTGTAGCCATAGCAACAATACACTTGTTACCATAGCAACAAGTATAATACCATGAAAACAAGCAATACACTTGTTACCATGACAACAAGTAATACACATGTTACCATAGCAACACGTAAAACACGTGTTACCATAGCAACAATAAACTTGTCGCCATAGCAACATTAGTGATACAACATACTTGTTACTTCCGTCAGTTATCTGTTGATGGAACCAGTTCGTGATCTTCAAGTTTTTCAGAAACTGTGCAGGATGCTCCAATCAAACCGTCCGTGGTAGTCAAACTATCACATTGAGATCAGTAGACAGCACCCAGCAACGTTTCTTCATTATGGGAATATATCCCTCACAAGGTTTAGGCGGGTAGTCACTATTACCATATAAGGAAGTGACAATTACCATATAAGGAAGTGTAAGGTCTCCTTATATGGAATAATGAGCGCCTACCTTTGTCCTGTGAGCGAAGACACGGAGCAATGTAGCTGGAGTGAAGGCTGCGTACAAACATTGTGACGTCACTACTACACTTCACATTGTCGAGTTGATGACGTCACACCACAGCCTCCACAGAACACAGGTTGGTTTATATGGGTTCAGCAAAGCTCGTAGCTAATTAGCCCCCGTCAGTAATATATCATATCTCAGCAGACAGCAGCCCAGAGCGGGGGCTGAGTGGCCGCGCGGCTCCACGTGCTGAGCCGCGCACACGTGCTGAGCCGCGCACACCCTCCCCACCACCTGCACACTTTATAAAGGAGCAGTATATAAAGGAGCAGGTGCGTGGTGAGAATGTACACGGGATACGGAGTGGCACGTGGTAACAGCGCGGCCACTGTATTTTACTATTATTGTACCATAGAAGTGGGAGTATAAATCTGCAATAGTATTTACAAAGGGAGTCTAAAAACCGAAATATAAACGTTATATACTGCTAAAATACGGGCACCACCCAAGGAGCCCGACCACCAGTACAGCACGGACTGGTTTGTATACGGACTGAGAGTAGGGTCTGAACTAACATTTCAAATGTGGACAATAAAAAGAGAAAACGTTCATCCAAAAATATGATGCGAAATATTCTGTATCAATTATATTCAGGACGTCTCATTTCCGTGTGACTGAAGGGAAAGTAACATGTCCGAGAAATGTGGATTTCGGTTACGTCATGAAATGTGGAACAGACCTTTGAATAGATCAGTCCGCAATAAAGCAAACTATAGCGCGTGTATGGAGGTGGTCGGACTACTTGGGTACTGCTGAAACATGTTGGGTACAACATCGTTCAATCTCGATATATATAAGAAGTACTGGAGGTCTTACAAATAGTATTCTGTGGCAGCAGAACTAAAAATCAAATATATACATTAATTATTATTATTATTATTATTATTTTAGAGACTTCAGCAAATATACATATATTTCTGATAATATTCGAGCAGCCCCTATATATATCACACATTATCATCGCATTATCCTTTGTCAATATGATGAAACATATTATCGATAATGCATAGATATATAACTCATATCTTGATATGTTAATTAGTAATATATTGTTCAATAATTCTTGCTCTGCCGAATGTCAAAATTAAAAATTCAACCATAGAATTATTTATATTGTATATATATATACTGATACATAGAATAGGATAATATCATTCATTCATATATATATTATTATTTTCACTATAATATCAACAAACTTAAAATAGTCAGAAACTAATTAATGTCACTAATATCGAGCTATTTATTAACATTTAATAAAATCAAGTCTTGACGTTATTATAAGAGAAACTTCGACAAAATACTCATATCAAAATCATTCATATCGAAAAATATTCGCATTTTTTTTGTACGGAAAAATAATAATTTTGGTATTTTGTCGAGTTTGCAAAAAATATAAGTTGATAAATGTTCATTTCTAAAATAAAACTAAATATTATTATTATATAGTTGACGACAACACGTTAACACAATTGGTGTTTTCGTAGCTCAAATAAATTAACAAATAGTGTGTATATATCGTGAGGACGAGCTCCGAAAAATAAATAAAAATCTAAAAATTACGACTCGCATATTTTACATGTGAGCTTCCAACCGGATTTTGATCCACAAAAGTAGCTTTGGCTTTATCAGATAAAATTCTCAAGAACTATTAAAACGAAAACTGTAAATATTGACCCACAATATCTGGGTTACGTCTGTCGGCTGATTAAAGAGATTAAAATCCGAGTGAAATAGTCAGTCAACGAACGATCGAAAACAATATATAATTCACAGTTTCCGAAATCATCACCGAGAAGTCGTTCAGTGAATATCATATATCATGTCAAGTGAATGTAATTAAATATAATTCATTAACAAAAACAATAACAACAAAACATCATGATGGGGAGTCCAAATCTAAACATGTCCTGAAATGCCAGGTCCTTTCTTTAGCGACAATGATTCCTGAAAAATGTGAAGTGAATGTAAGTGACGGAAATTTACCGAAAAATGATCGAAAGTAGTCGAAATTGATTAGAGCAAAAACCGAAAAAGAAAAAGATATTCCGTTCTGATTTCTGATATTGAATTTCCCAGCTGCCATTCAATTTTGGCAGATTTTGACACTTTCAAAGCTGCTGAATTGAGGTCATGTATCTTATGAAACCTGCCACAACAAATGCCAATCCCGTCTTTTGTTCCACAGCAAAGTAGATAAGGAGATAAGGGTATATTCTAATTCCTAAAAATAGGAAACCCTCACCTGCAGGCTCACCCTATCAAAAGAAATAACCCTCACCTGCAGGCTCACCCTATTGGGTGGGTGTGACGGGTGTTTGCGCCACGGTCTGCTGAGTGGTGGTGTACGGCGCGGGGAGGGCGTAAGGCGACGAGGTGGCGGATACTGGCAGTGCGTAGGTGGTGTAACCCAGGGCGGCTTGCTGGTGCATCAGAGCAGAGGCGGCAGGGTTCACTGGGGAGGGGGGTGTTACTATGGGGACTGTTATTCGTTACCATGGGGGGATGGTTACTATGAGGGGGTTCACTGGGGAGGGGTGTGTTAAGGTTACTATGGGGATGGTTACTATGGGGGGGGTAGAGGCGGCAGGGTTCACTGGGGAGGGGGTGTTACTATAGGGTTACCATGGTGATGGTTACTAGGGGGGGGGGTGGGGTAGAGGGGCAGGGTTCACTGGGGAGGGGGAGTTACTACGGGGGTTGCTATTGGTTACCATGGGGATGGTTACTAGGGGCGTGGGTAGAGGCGGCAGGGTTCACTGGGGAAGGGGTGTTACTATGGGGGTTGTTATTGGTTACCATGGTGATGGTTACTAGGGGGGGGGGGGGGTGGGGTAGAGGGCAGGGTTCACTGGGGAGGGGGGAGTTACTACGGGGGTTGCTATTGGTTACCATGGGGATGGTTACTAGGGGCGTGGGTAGAGGCGGCAGGGTTTACTGGGGAGGGGGGTTTTACAATACTATGGGGATGGTTATTGGTTACCATGGGGATGGTTACTAAGGGGGGGGGAGGGTTCACTGGGGGGGGGGGGTTACTATTGGGATTTTTATTGGTTACCATGGGGATGGTTACTAAGGGGGGGGTAGAGGCGGCAGGTCTCACTGGAGAATGTGTTGCAGGTTACTTTATCCCACTATAGCACTATCTCTCATACTCACATAGATTAGAGTTTGCAATGAGCTGGGGTTGCGCCACTGCGCCTGCGCCCCCCGCCAGAGCACCTTGTAGAGCTAGCTGCTGAGACATGTTCCAAGGAGAGAGCAGGGAGGCGGCAGGGCCGGCGCCAGCCACGCCCAGAGCCTGTCTCTTTACCATCTCAGGGTACCCAGTCTGAAAGGGCGGGGGAGTGTGAGGAGGGGAGGAGGGAGGGGCAGGGCGCGCTACAGCTACAGGAACAGCCTGGTCACAATGGCAGAGACTCGGGTAGCTGGCTTTGGGTCACAACGGCAGTATGTAAAATAGGGGTAAAAGCATTCGAGAAGTCAACTGAAACTTTCGATATATTGAAATGCCAGCAATAAACTTCTGGTGTATGCTGTGGTCCTACCTAAGAACATAGCAGTATACAAATCATATAAACTTCATACCATGGAGTCCACCAGCTTCCTTTTGCGGCATAGAACTTTATCAGCGGCCATTTGAGCAGCGATACTCGATCTAGCAATGGGGTCCTTAGGCAGGGACAGACCCAGTGCGTTCATCGCCCCCGGGTCGTAAAGCTGTCCGGCCGCTCCGGCAGCCATCAGTCCGGCGGCAGACGCGGGCATACCAGGCAGGCCTGGTATGCCGGTCATACCGGGGAGGCCTGGTAGTCCGGATAGGCCGGACATGAACCCTGGCCCCCCACCACCTAGAGCACCGGCCCCCAACCCGGCACCACCCAGCCCAGCATTGCCGGCCAGGCCGTTCAGACCGTTCAGGGCGTACATGGGGTTGAGCTGGGGCTGCAGGGCGGGGTTGGGCTGCAGCCCAGCGCCGGGGTAGGGCGCCGAGGCGCCCGAAGTGAAGGCGGCCATGGTGGGGGCGGTGGACATGCTAAGCGTGGACGAGGTGGGCAGGACCACTGTAGAGGTGGAGGAGGAGGGGGTCGCAGACGGGGCGCCGGAACCCTGGAGAAGTACAGCACATAGCAAACAGCGTACCACCATGGAAAGCTGACTACCACCCTGGTATGCAAGGGTACCACCCTGGTAATCGGGGCTACCACTCTCGAGAATGTTATTACCCTTCACATGCACCTCTCTAATCACCGCTCTCAGGTTGCTAGGTTACCACTCCCTGGTTGCTAGGTTAATGTTACTACCAGTCACATGCACCTCTCTGATCACCGCTCTCAAGTTGCTAGGTTACCACTCCTCTGTTGCCAGGTAACCACTCTCTGATAACTAGGCAACCATTCTCTGGTTGTAAGGTTACCGCTCTCAGGTTGCCAACCACTCCTCGGTTCGGTTGCTAGATAACCACTCTCTGGTTGCTTCGTTACCACTCCTTGGTTGCTAGATTATAACTCTCTGGTTACTAGGTTACCAATCTCTGGTTGCCAGGTAACCACTCGCTGGTTGCTATGTTACCACTCTCGGGTTGCTAAGATACCACTCCTCGGTTGTAAAGTCACCACTCCTCGGTTTTCTCTGTCAGTCTACCACACACGAACAGAAACTCCCAATTTACCACTCTCATTTCAAGAGGTAGATAAAATGTCTGCCAAGCTACAATGAATTTAGCTGATATTACAAGTTTATACCGAACAGCAGATAAATGAAATCATGGCAATTTCTGAAGCCAGGGTGATAGTCATCAGCTAAAAGCTGAAATATTCCAACTTGAATTCTATATAAAGCAAAACATTGTAGTTATTGAAATGATAGATAATTTCTATCAATGTTGAAAAGCAGTTCATGAGATCAAAGCGCTTGAACAGATGCGAATATTTTAAATTCAAACAGTAAGTCAAATATACAGATAACCGAATAATAGTCAATCCATGAAGAAACAATTCCCTATAGTTTGGAACAGAGTTTTCCGATATAAGTAACGGAAAAGGTTATAATGTTCACTGATTTCATATAAACTTCCTGTGCTGGAGATTAAAGCCATCACTGTGTAATATATAATGGGATGTGAAGAGCCAAAGGTGAAGCGCTGAATATCATTAGCTCAAGCAAGAATATAACACATTCAGCCAGTAACACAGTAGGATCCACACGTAAAGCAGCTAGTAGGATTAAATCAGGAGATTCCCGAGATAACATCGGGGAATATTCAGGACTAAATCAAATAATCATAGTTTTAGTAAATCGTAGTTTTATTGAATGATGCAGATCATATTATTATGGTAAAAGTTGTATATCACACCCATTAAATCCAGCAATTATAATAATCTGGTGGTGATCCAATCCAAAAACATTGTGGCAATAATTCACTACTGATAAGTAACCATGATAAGTAATATTATACTGAATTGGTAATGCTGTTTACGAACACTGATAGCAGTAAGAGTGTTTGAACGGGCGGAATATTCTGCTAACAGCTGAGTGTGCTTTATTGGAGCGCAAAGTGCAGTGCAACTCAAGGAAATAGTGTCTTTAAGAGTGCAATTGGTGGCTCTTATAGATCACAAAATAAGATTATTTTTAAAAACAGGAGCTTTGTTTCATGTTTCATGGCCGTATAAAGTACGATAACTTGATTGAAAACCCATCATGGGCACTAGGTAGTACGTATGTTCAGAGGAACCCAACGGCCAACATGGGTACCTTTATTCAGTGATTGGCTGTACGAATTACAGTGATTGGTTGGCTGTGTGCCAGGAATAACAGTGATTGGTTGGCTGTATGCCAGGAATTACAGTGATTGGCTGTATGCCAGGAATTACAGTGATTGGCTGTATGCCAGGAATTACAGTGGCTGTAGGAATTACAGTGATTGGCTGTATGCCAGGAATTACAGTGATTGGTTGGCTGTATGCCAGAACTACAGTGATTGGCTGAATGCCAGGAATTGGCTGTAGGAATTAAGACTTACCAGAGCTATAGCCTGGGACTGAGCAGCGGCAGCCATCAGTGAAGATGCATTTAGCTGATTAGCTTTGACTCGTGCTTGCAAGTGGGGCGGGGGGTGGAAGTAACGACATGTGTCCCGTTCGCAGCGTTCCTGGGGACAAGACACGGGGATAGTTTAGCGGCAATCATGCAACCATGCACCTACCTGGTAACCCCTAGCAACCTGGTAACCCTTAGCAACCTGGTAACCTAACTACCTGGTAACCCCTAGCAACCTTGTAACCTGGTAGCCTGTTAAGTTTTGGGGACAAGACACGGGAGAGTTTAGCGGCAATCATGCACCATGCACCAACCTGGTAACCCATAGCAACCTGGTAACCTGGTAACCTAGCAACCTGGTAACTTAACAACCTGGTAACCTAGCAACCTGGTAACCTGGTAACCTAGCAACCTGGTAACCAAACTACCTGGTAACCTAGCAATCTCGTATCCGAACGATCGGGTAACTTAGCATCCTGGTATCCTAGCAACCTGGTAACCCCTAGCAACCTGATAACCGTGCATCCTGGTATCCATGCATCCTGGTAACCTAACAAGAAACAACCATGCACCTATCTAATAACCATAAATCCAGGTATCCGTTCATCTGGAATCCAAGCAACCTGGTAACCTAGCAACCTAGAGAGTAACTATTGACTAACACACATGCCCCTAATTACTGTATATAACCATTATTGACCTGCTACTGAGTAACCTGACTTGCATTAGAAAATTCAAAAGAGGATCCTAGATCCTTGCAGAAAGTTATAAAAATTTGGAAAATTGCTTAGCATCGTGTCCTTGAACATTGAAAATTTGATTCCTTTAACAAAATAGATTTGTCATTTTATTGAAGCTAAGATATCCACCATTTTAGGGCAGCCATCATAAGTTTGAGCTTATCATATTTCAGTATGATTTCACCAAATGGAAGGTAATTTTACCCAGGGAATTTTCGAGACAATAACATTTCATGTTCCAAACAATAGTGATCGAATCACTGAACCTACAACTCAGAAATAACTTGCCTAACAATGCAGCATTGATCGTTAATTTCGTTAATAAGATGTCCCTTTGAAATCGAAATTCAAGGCCTTGCGTTAATTGAGTTGACGAAAAACAGAATTTGATTCAAATCGTAAACTACCTCAAATTTTCTGAAAAATCTTCTTGAACAAGCAACAAAACAAACTCTCTACAATTTTTACAGTAGAATTTGGCCACAAAATTTTGGCAGATAAAAGTTTGCGAGGACATTTTGGCAGAAAACCCCCTAAAACCCCTAAAGATAAAGGCAGGCGCTCAGCCAGAGAAGCAAAGTGGCTTCGATACCAGAAAATAATCGTAAACTGAAGGGGAAAGGATCAGCGTGTGGTGTGAAGAGGTTCCGTGATTTCTGAGAATGTTTGCATGTTTGTATGTATGTATGGTTGTTTGTTTGTCATATCATGTATAAATCCACCAAGAGATAGAGAGAGCTATAAGACAGCGAGCATCACACACAAGTACAAACCTTCATGAAGTCCATGCAGACGGTCACCATGTTGTCACTAGGGTCAGGGTGGATGTGGGGTTCCGGGTGCGCATACTTGCACTCGTCATTGCCACGCGGACACTGCGACCTCTGGTACTCACGACACACCTGGCAGAGTGCCAGATGTGTCAGGGTGGGGTGTGGGAGGGTGAGGGAGAGAGGGGGGGGGGGTGGGGGAGGGAAAGGGGGTCAGGGTGGGGACACTGCGACCGCTGGTACTCACGACACACCTGGCAGACGGCCAAAATGCTAGGTCATGGTGGGGTGGGGGAGAGGAGGGAGGGGGAGATCATGGTTGAGGAAATCAGGGGTGGGTAGAAAGGGGTAGCGAAGATAAACAGATAGAATGGGGCAATTGAGATTAGCTCATGCAATATAAACACTTCATATTGTTAAAAGCTTAAAGGAAATAGTAATTTATGCAAGAGTAAATTAACCAATTAACGATATGACAACAAAACACACCTCTAACTTGTCGGACTTGTCCTTCCTCCGGCCTCCGGAGCAGGGCACTTCAGGGATCACCACGGCGGTGGGGGTGAAGGAAAGAGGCATGACTTGCGGGACCATGAAACCCCAGGGGGAAATCATATTCTGTGGGGGAGAGAGCCGAGTAGGGGAGGGGAGCGGAGGAACTCAACCGGTAATTTAACCGGTTGTCTAACCGGTAACCAAACCGGTAGCATAACAATTAACCTAACCGGTAATCTAACCAGTAGCCTAATCATAAGCCTTACCGGTATTCTTAAACCAGTAACCTAGCCAGTAGCCTAACCAGTAGTCTAATTATTAGCCTAACCGGTACACTTGAAGTGTAACAAAGTAGCTTTCTAGCCATAGGCCATATCGTTACGCCTGAAGATTGCAACCCATTTTTGCAATCAAATTCCTGGTTTATTGATCTGAATTATAACACCGTCTTACAAATTTAATCAAGAAATCCCAGTTCAGAAATCATAAAAATTAGCCATTTCAATCGATATCTATCCTTAATAATTATAGAGATCAAGAGATTGTAAATTGACGTTTCACACACTACAATATAATCTGATGCAATGTTGCTTTCAGCATTGAGGTATGCAGCGTGGTCTGTAGCTTTACAACAACAATAATGTGATAAAGAGAGGTCAGCGTACAAATCCGGAGTTGCTCAGCGTCAGACAACAAACCAGGAGAGTTGCTATGACAACACACCAGAGATATGACAACAAACCAGAGATATGACAACAAACCAGAGATATGAAAACAAACCAGGAGAGTTGCTATGACAACAGACCAGAGATATGACAACAAACCAGAGATATGACAAAAACTGGGAGAGTTGCTATGACAACAGACCAGAGATATGAAAACAAACCAGAGATATGACAACAAACCAGGAGAGTTGCTATGACAACAGATTATAGATGAGTGTGTTGCTATAGCAACAGATCCGGAATACACTATTGCTTTGTTGGATTGTTACGGGACAACTTTACACACAGAAAAAAAACACCAACAGATAGAAGGGGAGACAGACTTGGATTAAAAATACAAATAAAATTCTGATTATGAAGTTTAATTTTAAGATGGGTTACCTATAAACCTATAAAGAAATAGAAATAATTTTCATGAAATGAAAAATAAGATTGAAAGGATTCAGCCAGGCCTCGTTATAATTTCAGGCCATTTTCTATTCTGTCTTTCCTTGAAGTGCTTCCAATAACAGCATGCATCATTCACCGACGAAAGAGATCACCTCAAGACAATAACAAAGGAATTTCATCTCGTTAGCTTACCCACAAGTCCATGTTATATTGACCAATCAGCACGAGAGTTGAAAGTAATCTCGCGTTCTGATTGGTCAATTTCGTGATCCTACGGGTAAGCTTCTACGCCACCTATATTGATGTGGCCAAAGCTAAGATGGTTATCAGCGATGGTTATCAGACGATGCAATTTGTGATCACGAAAGGATTCCTGCGATGCTTTTCAGCGTTTATTACACCAAACATGTTCTTAATAACATCGTGCGAAAGACTGCATTTTGAATGTTTGATAAAGAAAATTAAAAAAAAAAGATTTGCAATAAATAACCAATAGGGGAGCGATGGGGCAAATGGGATAGTATACCAAATGGGACCCTTGCCATTTCAAGGAATTTACATTGGTTGGGACTAAAATTTTTGTTGCTGCTGAATGTGTCACCGAGATAGTTCAATTAAACCATGAAGTCATTGTGGTAATTCAATCAGGCTCTTCTTCACACACGTTCTTCCTTACACCAGATGATGAGTAACAATGCTGCTTGTTTTACTCCTATCATGACATGATTTGTAGCGGAACATTCTCTTTATGTTTGATTGTATTTGGTTCGTCATTATGTATTCTCCAGTGATTGATGGGTTTTTGGTTGGTTAATGATAGTCTAATATGTTAATTAGCCATAAATCGAATTGCCATATAGATTTCAAAATGGGATACTCATGAGTTTGTAATATGGGATATCCCATTTGGCCATTTTACTGGCTCTAGGACGCTGGCGCAAAGTACAATAGCGCGAAGGTCAGTAGAGCGTGGGATGGTAGGGCTTTAGCGCGATGTACAGTAGCGCGATGTACAGTGGCGCGATGGTCAGTAGCGCGAGCGTCTCTAGGAAGAAGGTCTCCAGCGCAAAGGTCCTTAGCGCGTAGGTCTCTGGCGCTAATAAGTATAACTAAAATGCTACACCATGATATACCGAAAATTGGTATCACAATTAAGTATATTACTTGTTAACAAGTTCAATTCAATTGTATTGATCAAGATAAATTCGGGCAATTAGAGACTATATTCTAGTTTCATGAAAATTCTTTGCCATTTTATGGAAATTTGAATCCAATCCAAATTCCAAATCATTTTGGTGTTATGTGATCAAGATATTTGTTAATGACTGACATAACTGATGTCCGGTACTTAACAACAAGAGAAGTTATTGGTAATTGGGCATGCAAAGCCGTTAATGAGGCTAATCTGCTGATTGAGACAGACCTACGATCCTGTATATATACCCCAATATGTGTTAGGGGATATCAAGCGACAAAATCACCTTCTCGTTTTTGATGGCCAGCTCCTTTCAGCGAAGCTTTCTCCATCTTCTGGACGACCTCAGTGGATCCCCCGCTTCTCAGCCCCAGCTTCCAGTGGCACACTCCTCTCCCTCAATCCAGCAACCGAGTGCCTGTGCAGCAAATCCGCAGCCCTCAACGCCACGTCCCGCTAACTCTTCTTCTCAGCAGATAGCTCCTACGACCCCCAGTGCTCAAGATTCATCCTTGACATCAGCCGACGATGGAGGTACTGATAACACATTTCAGATCGTGAGATTGGCAGTTGTTTTACTTGAGTCTTGAGGTTACATACTCTTTACAGTGGCCTTTGCCTGTCAATAGACCAGTTGAAAGGGGGCTCTCCCTTTGTTGTGATAGCATGTTAAAGCGGTAATTGCCTTATAGAAACTTGACACCGGGGCATCTCATTTATTACTTGCATCCAATCAAATTCCGACTTTCCATGGGCAAATCACGTAGACGATAACTTAACCCTTTCAATGTCGCGTATATATTGGTATGAAGGCAGGGTAGAATAGCTGGATACGTAGGTTATCGGGGTAGGTAATATATCACCTTTGACTATGCTTTATCATCCAGGACGTCGAATGAGCTGATTTACGCACAAGTGACGGGACCTCTCCCACCTGCTGTCAAACGGAAGATGCCTCCAGCTACCGCCGTCAAGAAACAGGCTCAACGTGCACGACGACAAGCAGACCCACGTCCCCGCGCTCCCAAGACACTGTCCGAGATCCAGCTCCAAGATGCTGACTGCTTGTCAATGATGGAAGAGTCCATGCTACTCCACGACAACATGGACAATGACAACCGTATCATCCTATTTGGCACACAGACTTGTATTCAGTCGCTGGAGAAATCAGACTCTTGGGGAATCGACGGGACATTTGACTCGTGCCCACAACTCTTCTCACAGCTTGTCACTATTCACGCTGAAGTCAACAGCAGTGACCTCAGTGACTCTAATACTTGGGCGTTTCCTTGCATATGGGTCTTATTAACGAGTAAGGAGCAGTCCACTTACGAGACATTGTTGTCCATGATCAATACTTTGGGAACATTCAGTCCGGACAATATCATGGTGGACTTTGAAATCGGGTTGAGAAATGCGCTGACACGTGCCTTCCCGGGCAATAAAATCGACGGTTGCTATTTTCATTTCTGCCAGTCGTTGATGAAACACGTGCACGATCTGGGACTCAAGAAGAGATATGAACGTGTTCATGTGAGCGTCAATGGAATTCGAACCTACAGCCGGACAAGGATTTGGATTCGTAGATTGATGAGCCTGGCATTTATTCCACCTGAGAACGTCGTCACAGCATTTCATTCGGTGTTGGACGGTATTCCTGAGGATTTGGACATTGACGCATTCCTCAACTACTTCCAAGCGACCTGGGTGGAGGGAATGTCAACTGTACGGCGCAATGGACGTGCGAGGTACCCTCCAGACGCATGGAATGTTCGAGATCGCACACTGGCGATGATGGGCAGAACGAACAACCACCTGGAAGCCTTCCACAACGCGTTCAAGCAGAAAGTGGGACACAGCAACCCCACGATCTGGGGGTTCATTGCAGGCATGAGACTTCAGCAGGCAGCTTCGGACAACATGATGGCTGCCATTGCTGTGGGTGACAAGCCACCCAGGAAGAGTTCAAGGGACACGAAGAAGAGTGACAGGCTGTTGTACATCACGTCACAGTACGAAACAAAGCCTCTGCTTGAGTTCCTCGACCTTATTGCAGATATTTGAGCATATTTTAAAGTAAATAGACTGGCAAGTTTTCACATTTGCAATTCGAGTAAATTGTTGGTACCCGCATTAATTAGCATTTATATACCTAATATGTATTTCGATTCTCTATGTATCTCGGTTTTAATTATGATGATTCAATGATTCATTAACTCGGAAATTTATGTTAAACCTACACACTAAGAACCTTCGTGCTGGAGACCTTCGCCCCAGTGACTTTTGCGCTACTGACCATCGCGCTACTGTCCATTGCGCTACTGTACATCGCGCTACAGACCCTCGCGCTTCAGACCTTCGCGCTACCGTACCCTCCGCGCCAGCGTTCTTTGCGCCAGCGTCCTGACACCATTTTACTATATCCCATTTGACCCACTAAGGTTTTTATAATTTTCTATTCAATTGGGACATGGTTTAAACTTTATCATCTTACCGTTAAAATGTATTCCTATTTCATTCGCACTTTCCAGGCATCCAAAAATTATAGTTTAAATACAAGATGTTAAATGGGATACTGGAAGTTGGTCAAATGAGATATCCCATTTGGGCTATTTAGGTGGGTCCCATTTGACATACTTTCACAGGAAAATCAAACGAGGGTTGGCCAAACGGGATGAGGCCACACCCACAAAATGGGCGCGGAATGGTGAAGTTTGGTGTTAGTACACCAATCTACAGGCAATAGCGAGTATCTATGCAAAAAATTTCATGGAAATCGACTAAAATGAAAACTCTACAGACTTTAGAATTTTAGGGTCCCATTTGCCCCATCGCTCCCCTACATCGACGTACGATTTGTCCCATTTTTAGAATTTTTGATACATGCGCCAATGTTCATTATATCCCCGTATCACATTGCACCCGGAAATCTAAATAAATCTACATATAGCGAAAGAGTGGAGGAAAAAAGTAGACACTTCATAAGAAAACACCTTTTTTAAATACTCGCCGTATATCAGCTTACCCGTAGGATTTTGAAATCGTCTTGACATTCACCAATCAGTGCGCGAGTTTACGGTCAAGTCGTGCGCTGATTGGTCAATGTAAAATGAACCTGTGGGTAAGCCAAAACGCCGTTTCGGTACTCATAGTAGGATGAATAGATTAAATTTCAATATTCAGAAGTGATACAACACCTAGTACTAGTAGGGCTAAAAGCTTCCTATTAAAATCATGAGATGATATACAAACGACAAATCGGTGTTTTTTAAGTTGCACAGTTTTATGAGTGATCACTATAATTTCACAGCACCCACTAATGATTTAGGGATAAACCTGCCAAAAGCTAAGAAAAATAGGCTGAATTCCTTTTCAATTTGATTGATTGCCAATTTAAGTGTATATTTTTGCGCAGCTCGAATCGCTCCCAGCAGCTGTGTAAGATTATAGAGCGCGCTATGTCACCATGACAACGGCCAGTGTTGCCATGGCAATGCGTTATATCAGCTGCTATACATACTGTAGGTCACGTGACATGAGCACGTGACAGGCACGTTATCCGGATGTGACGTCATATCACACGACCTGTCGTGGGAGGGTTAACACATCGGGAATATCAGATTGACAGGTGTGGGTGACAGGTGTTAGGGTTAAATTCTACGGCAAATATGACAGTCTGATATATAGACAAGATTCAGTACCTAGATATCACAATTCTACGGTCAGGTAAGATCAAGAAGATATGTTACGGAATCGGGAAATTCAATGTCCACAAAATTAATGCCAGTCGATTGTGAAGAAATTGTAAAATTAATCGCGACAGATGTACCCATCGCCTTAAAACGAATAATGAGGCCCCTAAGATGTTCAATCTCTCGGAAAGATGGAATTGAGGATTCAGTTAAACTTGGAAATATTAAATTTGAACAATTTAAATCGCATCTCCAAGAAAATAAACCAGCCCCGTATGGTACTTTAAACAAAAACAGAGAACACCAGAGGTGCAGAACAACACTCTGAGAACAAAGAAGTTAGAAAATAAAATGATCTGCCAGAGCTCACACAATATTGAGGCTTTGTCCTCACTACTTGTGTATATTATACACGCGAGAGGGGGTGCAGTGATATGCCCATATATGGGCATACAGCCCTTATATGGGCATATAGCTCTCCCCTTGCAGTGAAGGGACTCTCCGAAGATGGTTTTATTGCAACACTACAGCTACTGTTGAGGGTCTGGAATAATGGGACAGGAGAGAGAGGTTATTTTGTGTCAGTGACGAAAAGTACTATATTTATTCTTTATTCGACATTGAATGTACGAAGTCCTTTTTCTACATCCATCATCTATTAAAACCTTTTTGTAGAAGCTCAATTAGCGAAACTAATGGCACTTGTGACAGACAAAAGGGACCTAATAAATAAAACCTGTCATATAATCTCCCACAATGGGGAGCTTCTGAAAACTGAGAGAAAATGGGTCATTATGCCTACTTTTAGCACACGAGCGCAAAATGCGAGGGACCAGACAAATAAAGCAATACTAGAGTTCTAGGGCACATGACAAGAAAAGCACCTACTCACAAACAAAGGAGAACTAATGTACATCAAGAAGTAGTGAACACCACTATATATTGCAGATCCGCTGGGGGGAAATATAGAGATTTATATATGGAGTCAGCAATATCCACCATTTAAACCCTAATAATGACGTCACACTTAAAGACACATCTCGAAGGTAGCTGCTAAATGAGAATGTACTCTAGCCACCCTGAGGCAGGCAGGTTCATTAACCTTTACTCATACATTACTTATTGTTTCTCATCATCAGAGGGGGTGTATATTTGGGACATTGGAGTCTCCAATATGAGAGATATATTGGCTGAGGAGTGATCTAAGCAGTAGCAGAGGATTGATTGAATGAGTGGAATGAGTGACGACATTATCAAACTTTTAATAGGTGAGTTGATGACGTCATCAACTCTATCCCTCCAGCGGAGCGTCTGATGGGCTTTGTCCAGACCTGCCCGTGTTAGTAATTAGTCAGGGATACAGGGCTGTTAATGGGTGGTAATGGGTTACATGGGATATGACGCAGGGCTTGCCTTCCCCTCTTAACAAGTTAAAAGGATCAGACTTTTGTTTGGAGGGTGGCTTCATAGTAACAGGAATAGGGGCAAGTCAAGGATGATAGCATCGACAAATTGACGATGGAGGAGGAAGCAAAGCCCATAAATTTGTTTAAAATGTGAATATCAAAGAAAAATGTTGTTTGAAATGTGAATATCGTGGAGATGTAAAAGATTGTATTAAGATAATGATTAGCCTCATTAGCACGAGTTTAAACACTACGTGAGATGTTCAATGAGTTTTTCTCGGTGCTCTAACACTATGATGGGCTCATGACCTTTAAATGGAACTACTATCTCATGAGGAAAATAGACCGTGTTGCAGCATCAACTCACCATTCTAAGCCATGGTAATGTTGTCAACTTCAACCGCTTATTTCCAGTGCTCGACTTGTGTGTTCAGTCTTGTCAGGGCCACGCCAGCAACTCATGTTTTGTACAAAAAGCTCTCTCACATCCAGTGTTGCTAAGTTGCTTAGAACAAATTAATATAAAATCTCACTTTGAGAGCCGTGCACGTTCAGCCGTGCGAGGGCACAAGAACCTTTCTCCCTCTCTTACATCAAGTTGCTTAGAACCGAAGTAAAGACCGGTGTGTGTAGGAGAGTCCTAGCTGATGTAATGACCGCTGGTATTATAACTCAGTTTGACATGAAATTTGAGCCCGAATTATGTGCTTCACTCAGTGAACATATGGTTCCCATGCTACACAGTGGAGTTTACTTCTCAGCTTTTATATTCAGGAAGGGCTTAAATCACAGTGTGGACAATGTTCAGTGGAGTTTTACTCCTGAAAATCTGAGCTTTTATCTAAGTAAATCTAAATTGAGTTTCAACAGAAGGCGCCGGGGGAGTTGCAATGTTGACAAACATGGAAAATGGAAATCTCAGTACGAATTATAAAACAAGAAAACAATCACATTGTGAGGCCCTGGGAAACAACGATATTACGTCAGGTCGTTTTGGAAAGTTCTTCGATTGATCAGTGCGAAAATGGAACATTCAAAAAGCGGGACCAAGGGATAAGAGAAACTGAGAAACTTGTTGGAAGCAGTAACTCAGTAAAGCACCAGATCAGTCATCTGTATTTGATCAACCACTATCACCAATATATTGACAAATTCAAATGACACATAGGACTAAATGGTGCACCGAATACGTTTAATGAAACTCCGCAATAGTAAGAGGTGCTTCACAAAACTTTTAATGTGCACCTTTTATGGATGTACTCCGTAAGGCCATTGAAAGGACCCCGTAGGGGCTGAAGAGATGCGAACCATTACCGTTAGGGGAATAGGAACTAGGTTGGAAGGTACCCGTTAAATGATGAGACAATACTCGAGGGATGATCTCCTGATAAAGCGATGGATCCAGACGAATGGGGTGTCAATTTATTGATTTTATAAGTAAATTTTACTTGACATGAATATTGACATGATACGTTTATTAATTGCATTCATATTAAATTCTAGATTTGTTACAAATTCCGTAGTTATAAAATCATAATAGTTCGTTATTCAGCTCATTGCTTCTCATATTTCAAAATATCTCCCGCCTAAAATCCTATACCTTTCTCGGTTGCAAGATGGCAGTTTCTTCGGCTCCAGTAGCTGCTGTAAGACACGAAAACGACCGCTTCATCATATCCAAACACAAGGAAATATCTCACGAAAACTTCTTCAACAAAACTATATTTTCGAACTTGACGAAAGTGAAAAGCGAGTAGAGTAATAACGAAGTAAAAGGGAGCACAATATATAATGATGGTTGGAACCACTGAAACCTGATTATAAGCGCACACAGGTAGCCATGAAATGTGACCTACACTCCTTGTATATTTTACCTGTAACCAGATACACCAGCGTAATATGTTCTAATATATAATCATCGAACTGAAGTGGAGACCAAATGACGTCACAAAATCACCAGGGAGGACCATGCTAGTGACGTCATGGTAGGAAAGTCTGCGATTGGTGAGCGGGAAATGGTAATTGTACATGTACTCAGGAGTATTACCTTCTGGGAGCGAAGATCCCAGACCCAGCTGCTCAATTCCAGGATTCCAGGGTGAGAACGAGACAATAGCCATAGTGGGAAAAGAGACTATGAAAAAGCGAGCTGAAACGTCCTTTTCAAGTCTTCACAGATAGCTAGCCACGTGATCAAACTCAAGTAGTCATGTGATTTAGATCATGTGATCAGTGGTAAAGTATATAAGAAGGGATATATGATAATTGAACTGATAAATGGTTTTAAAATTAGATGCAGCGGTATGTTATCATGGCTCTAGTCTCTGCTAGGTCAAAGAAGTGGCGTACTTCTAGCTAGATTCCGTGTAATCACCATGACAAACTCCAGTGCACTTAGTCAGTAGGTCAAAAGAAGAGAGGGTTCTCCTAAAGCTGACGACGATTATCGCATGGTATTCGAAAGTCAAAAGCTTCTGTTATTATCATCTCTCGTATCAGTCGAACGATTCAACTTCTTACCCTAAGTTCTTCTAAAGTCTAAAGTCAACTAGATTCCGATTTTACTGGATATATGTGAAGTGTAAAACGATGCAATGCACACCAAATCACAAAACAGGCTTTGAACAGCAAGAACAGAGTGACATGTGTAGTATTGGCGGGATACTAGACCTCATGAAAACCTTGTGCAGAATGGTGTGTACCTACTGCTACCAGCACATTGTATACAGTACCAATGACACTTTGACAGCGGAGGGAGTTCTGGGAAATCTGAAGGGGAACAGCTTCGAATGTTTGAGAGTGAAAAGTCCGAGTGCAGAAAAGTAAGAGATCCGGGATATTGATGTACTGAGTATCATTGATAAAGTGATAAGGGTCCCTATGACAAAGGAAAATTCATGTTGAAGGAAGAGTTGGTTTGATCATCTTAGACTTTGGTTTGTGTGATAGTCGATGTTCATTTCTCAACCCGGAAAATCCGAAGGCGGCCAGGCTTCTTGTATCATACTGGCAATACCATCGATCCATTTATATCAATCAATAATTCATCTTGCTCTAATCTATCAGTCTATCGATATTCGATGGCTTATTAGCTTATTAAATCCAGATTCCCTAAGTACATTGGTTATCGACCAATCAACGCTCGATCCGACTGTAAACTCGCGTGCTGATTGGTCAATGTCTCGACGATTCCAGGATCCTGCAATTATACGCCGCCTATATATTTGCATTATGATTACGTGTTTAATAACTGTTTAGTTCGTCTTGGAGAGTATGGAAGTGCCTTCAAAATGTAAAATGCAGTGAACTACGTCAAAACGCAGTGAAATACGTCTAAACGCAGTGAACTACGTCATGCTGACGCAATCCATGGTAATATTAAATGAAGCATCTTCGGATGCGAGCATTCTATAATTTGAATCTTCATTTCCTCACACAAGCTGGAAATTGAACGTAAACTCTAAATTACTAAGACGAAGTCATTGTCATGATAATATGATTCTCATAGAAAATAGAAATTTGTAATTTCGCATTGTGATTTGCGATGGGATGCTCTGTTGTCGTAAGCGACCACCCATGGTGGCGAGTGAATGCGAGGATATATTCGTGTCAGAAAATCTATAATTGATAAATTAAACATCATTATCAATAAACAAAGATAAAAGGAGCTCCTGTAACATTGTTAGATTGATTTTCGAGATGATAAGTTGTTAAATTGCCTGCAAGGAACGTTCATTCACTGTTCAGTTTTGTGACATTATCAGATAATGCGATTGAAAAGGAAAATGACAAATGCTGACAAATTTAATATTAAAATGTTGACACCCTCTCAAAACGTTGACATTTTCATCGAAGATCTCTCAAATTGTCAAAAAGCTATTTTTCATGACAGTCATAACGAATAAAGGAAATACACCTGAATTAATACAGAATTCTGACATCTTAAAACGGCATTTTTAATAGTTTAATGTCACCTTATTAACCCTTTCAAGCACATTATAAATGATGAAATGGGGTGAGTTGATCGAATATTCAAGCCAATATCAAACAATTTTTTTCTATGAGCAATTTTCGAATGTGAATAAACGGGGTTAATTGAAGACTCATACGGGAATTAGAAATTTAACTGAGAATCGGAATTCAGGGTGAAATTGTATTGAGATCGCAGAACAAAAATTTAGAACATTGACTTAACAATTAATGGATTCTTAAATAATGGACGTTTTACGGACCATTTTTACAAAAAGAAATTTATAAATATCAATATTTTCTTAATACATCTAAAAGTAAGACCCGGAAGGTGAAAAACTGTTCCGTGATTTAAGTCGCGACTGACTTAAAAACCAAGAAGCCATTAAGTTAAAGTTGAAGAAATTTAACGTCAGACAACTAAATCCATTAAAAACTCTGAGAGCGCAAAGTCAATAATCAACACGAGAAGATCCATTCATAAAAAACACAAAGAAATTGTTGACTTCCTTAAATCGAGAGCAGCAGTAATACTCATTTAAGCGAGAAAACAATTAGCGTTTTAAAACTTTTTACGTTTTTTATTATAAAACGTGAAATAATTCACCCGCTCCGCTTGTGCATAAAAGGGGTAATTCGAACTGCACTTGCGCGGCTTAAGTTTGTGCGGCTTAAATTTGCGCGGCCTAGAGACAGTTGAATAACATGCCTGTCCGCCGCGCAAACTTGAAACGCGCACATAAAAGACGCGCAAACTTCGCGTGCGTTATCTATGTAGAAAGAGCCCAGCGTTCCGAAAGAATTAGATGTTATCACGATCGAAAATACGGATTATTAAACTGAAGGGCGATATTCTTTCGCCGTAAAAAAACTAAAATTACAAATAGTTTTATCATTGTCGACGTATATCAGCTCAGGCCATTAAACATTGACCAATCAGCGCGCGTGGTGACCGTAATCTCGCGCGCTTATTGGTCAATGTCATGATGAAAGTGAAAGAATACGAAACAGCGGAGAGTCGGAGACCCAAACATCACCAACGCAATATCACACAAATGCACTGCTGTTTTAAATTTTAAACGCAACATTCATTCAATCAACTAAATTAGAACTGGTGAAGAACTTTTTAAGACCACCTTAGATCGCAGCTTAATTTTGTCGAAATAAATAGTGTGAATTAAAATTTCTAGGAACTGCGGTTCAAAAAGGACGCTAAAAAGAAGAAAAATATATTATAGCAGCGACCCAAATCACAAATAAAAAGATACACTTTTGCTTCACTCGGACGTAAAAATATAGCGGAGCCCTGCTGTAACCGTAACACAAACGCAAAATCGCACAAATAAAGAGATGCTAGAACTAGAGGAATAAAGAGAATGTCAAAATACAGGTAACGGAGAGACCTCCGAGCACTCCATATAAGATCTAATAGAATTCTGCTGGTGCGAGCCTCCCCAAAAGGCATAAACGCTCCCCAGAGAGGGAAGATGGCATTGACCAATCAGCGTGAGGGTTGATCGTTGAATCGCTCGCTGATTGGTCAATGCCATGACGATAAACACCCCGAGAAAGATTGAGAGGTGAGGATGTTATAGTTCTCTGAGAGAAAGGCAGACACCATGCAAGTGTAAATCTTCTGAACTCCCAAGATACATGTGTGTATGTCTGTAGGTGTGTTGTGCACCAATAACAGGCATAGGAGGGAGAGATGTCAGCATTATGGACTAAAGTGGGGAGATGCAGGGTGGCAGAAATAACACTCTGATGCTGAGTGTGTGTGTGTTATAATAAAGGTTTTATATAATGGTCTCCCATCATCTATTTCCCCATAATATAATCTACAATGTACTCGATTGAGGGGAGATAGTGCTTGTGCGAATGCAGTCACGTGACCCAGGCTTATATTATACCTAATCCAGATTATCCTCAGAGAGAGGCAGAGAAACATATGGGCTTCTAAAACATAATGCCATCTTTGATGAGCGACGCTGCTGAGAGTGAAATCGCTGACCTCGTACGACGAAAAACAGCTTTCACGTACCTATATTTTAATGCTAGACATAAGGGTCCCGTTTTTTACGATTTAAATCATTAAGTTATTTCTGCCTGTGGTACAGGTCAGAAATTATGAACGTAGCTAATTAACAAAAACATGCAACTAAGTAGGTGCAATAGGAAAGTGAGAATCTAAAGACTAAAAGTTAACCCAAGCTGGTGAGGTTGTTAAGTGTTCCACCTCACTCAAGAGGGTTAAGATGTGTCTTCTTTGGGCGACCAATAAGAAGGCAGCGTGCCGTTACCATGGTAACCAATGGCGCGTCTTGATCAGGTCAGGTGACCGCATTCTATTACCATGGCAACCAATAGCGCGTCTCCTGGTGCACCCACGTGACAGTTAAATATGTGTCTCACGTTGTCGAACGCTGGACTTGACCGGTTAAAATATATGACCAAATATGAAACATGAAAATATAAATCATTGTAACCTCGGGTAAATAGCACGATGTTTTATGTGCTTCGCGGGTGCAATGCAATTTATAAGGGATAATTGGGATAACATATTTTACGAATTAACTTGTTTAACGAATTAACATGTTTGTGATAATTATATAGTTCGATTTTCCAAAATTTGAATAAAATCTTCCCCTTAAATGTCGATCGATTTAAATGAAGACAGTTTTTACGAACAGACAATTCTCAATAATCAGAGTCAAATAAATGCTACAAATATAATAATATGTTTCTGAAATGAATATATCAATCAAATAATTGATTTTACAACACACAAAACATGTGACAGACATTAAAAAAGCGGACAGCAACATGAACATGATTTTCATTTAGAATTGGAGAATATCCCCTTTTTACACAACTACCCCTGGGAAAATGTACTGAGGACTGCGGTTACCAGGGGGTAACGTAACCATGGTAACGCTCAGAAGAGTGTAACTACATGATAATATTGTAACCATGGTAACGCTGATTGTAACCATGGCAACAGACATAGAAGCAGACATTTAACAGACATAGAGCTGCAAGGTATAAGCATTTGTCATAGCTATGAGATTATAACACAGCATAATTCCCTATTTAAGTACACACTACACTTCATAGAATGTTCAGTTTGGCGGTTCCCTGAAATACCCACAGTTTCCCAAGATACCCTATTTTTCCAAGACAACCACTACCAGCCACACTCCACAGTTCTGAGTTAAGTTTTCACTGCGGTAGTGGTCCTATAAATGTTATTGCAGTATACAAATCCAAAAAGCTTTTGACTTTAAACCGGTATACCCGTTTAATGAAAAGGCGGCGATTGTGAATAGAGCAAATCCTGAACTTTCAGCTCCATCAAGGAGGATAGACAAAGAACGACAGAAGGCTTTGAGTCTTCAAAGTTCAAAGAGTCATGTGATTTCAGGGGAAAATTGAGTGATCGGTATTACACGTCAAGATGCAATGTGACTTTAGGGCGATCTGAGACCATTGTTCTGCAGCAATTTTTCTTGCCATTGAGCTATTATTAATACTGGCTTAACCATAATACTATGGCTGAACCATAAGTAATATGGCTATACTTAAGATTTTGATTCACATACAGAATTTCAAGACAGATTGAAGAGGAAAAAAGCATGAAAACCCGATGATTTATGCAGTGTCAGCTGAAAGCCAATAACTCAGAATTCGCGCTATTAGCTGCGATCAATCTTTGATTATAATACTTTGGCAATTGCTTAGGCAATGAATTTTGTTCGTCATAATTTATCAATAATTTTATATTTGATATTGTTACGAAGACTTAGTTTTCTATCATTATTCAGGATTGCTAAACCAAACAGCAAACAATCGGCACCCTGAAAAAGCTGAATCATTGCTGTCTCATTTTTTCAATTTCCAATGTTTACTTTTTGAATTATATTCAGCTTGGAATGATTTTAGCATAAGATAAACAAAGCAGCCCAAAGATGGCAAAATAGAACGGTACAAGGATAAAAGCTGAAAATTAGCGAATTATTGAGGAAATGGAAAGACCACTTCCATTTGCTTGCCTCACATCTCAGAGCATCTGAATAATCGAGGATAGAAGATATTTGCGATATGTTTCCAATATTTTCTGCAGTACAGATAAGCAAGATTTTAATAAAATTCCTCTTAACTCGCGGCAGCTCAACATTGATGGAAAGCGAGCACTTGAAATTGACCAATCAGCGCGCGAGTAGACCTATAACTCGCGCGCTGATCGGTCAATGTCTCGACATGGATGGGAAAACAATGCAGCGTCCACAAACTCCTAAGACCCGGAAAAGCGTGTCAGCAAACCAAACTGTGCTCAGGACAGAATACCAATGATAGCAGGACCATGAGGAATGAACGTTCCCATTCACAAACGAATGCCGTGTTATAGGAAATCAAGTAAAATTGCGGTTCAAAATAGGCAATCTATCAAAGCCTTTTTAAAAGCCCTGGTGTTTGATTTTATGTTCAACCATTTTTTGTTACACCAAAATAAGCATTTTTGCAGCTTGAGTGCTAACTGCTAAATCTCTTTTATCATTAAGGCATATTCATTTGGGATACGTTCCATTCCACCCCTCTTCTCAACATCAACAGAGTGTGATTAATACGGCGCGTGACATGGAAGAAAAGCGAGCACTTGACCAATCAGCGCGCGAGTTGAACGCTAACTCGCGCACTGATTGGTCGTTGCCATGACGACAGAGAAGCGAGCACATAGATTGCGGGCTGAAGCGCCAGTTAGCGGTGGTGGTGCAGCGCCGCAGCGGCGTAAAACATGGTCCTCACTCTGATGATTCAATAGATACCCAAAAAAGTCATGACTCAGGCGCACAAGGATACGGTTAACTCGCGCGCTGATTGGTCAATGCCAAATGGACCTGTAGGTAAGCTACTGCGCCGCTGATAAACACAAACACTCAGACACACTCAGATAAAAAGTGAGAAATCGGAAAAAAATTGGGAAGTTGCCAAGAAGTCTAAAATGATCACAAAACTCTGAAAAAGATAAAAGCGGTATATCGAGTGTGTCTGTGTGTCTGTGATTGGAGAGCAGAGATCACATGATATCAGTGTATTATATTTGTGGTAAAATCTCCGGACACCAGCGGTTTGATATAACTCATGCTCGATTTACCTGATGGTTTACTCATGGTGTACTGAGTGTAGGTTTACACCACACACCTATAAACGAAAGAAGGAGATTATACACGGGACAAATAGATACGTGGGAGAAGGTATACAGACGATTAGATAAACGTGTACGGTGTTACTAAAATTCTCTGATTCGCCAATTTTATTTCTCAAGAGCTGTTTATTAAAATCCATCGATTATATTCTTTAATTCACCAACTAATAAACAATCCGCAATTTTTCAGTATCATTGATGAGATTCAGGTTCATGTGTTATATTTTCATGAAAATACACATTTTTTTGTGTCCTTTCCACTTCTGTTTTCCACTAAATGCTGGTACTTGAGATATTGTGTTATTCGATATAAGCTTCTTAAACTCAGCTACTTTTTGAGATCACAGATCACTGGTTACTCATGAAACAATGGTCAGTCAATGACCGGTCAGTGGTCATAGACCATCAATTCGCGTAAGAGTTTACTATTAGTCCGCTCAGTTCCTCATAAGGATTAATGAATGACATTGACCAATCAGCGCGCGTCTTAATGGTCAACTCGCGCGCTGATTGGTCAATGGCTAAGGGAACTCTGGGCAAATTAATGACTGCTAAGCTTCCCAGATACACTCAATGTGAAATTAATCAGAATAAGGCTGAGTGAACTTATGTTGCTTCCATCTCAAAACACACCCGCATCAAATCTACAACCAAAACACACATCTATATATATATATATATAACTCTGAATGCCTTGATCAAAGGCTCCGCCTCAACGTGCGGTGATGAAAACAAATAAAGGAATCTAGTCAAAAGGATACCCTTCAGTGCTCAAACATTCATCCTCAAAACACAGCCAAATTGTTCATGGTATGGTATGTCATTCTTGCTGATCACTCATGAATTGACATCATCAGGTAAAATTTGTACTGATTCCATTTTTAAAACTTAAGATGAAACCTTAAAGATTACAAAAAAAAAACTTTCAATAGTCCGAACTGTCTATTGAAGACTCAGAAACAACAGGCTTTCTAGCAGGAGGTTTCTTGAAGTGTGGGGGCCTCCACTGGGGTTTCACTTCCATCCCTGCAGCAGCCTTTTCATCTGTTATCCCCTGCTCAGATGACACTACTTCATTTTCCATTGCACAGCAAATTTCACCCCGTCTTATAACAAATTTCTTCCTTGGGTGTTCAGCAATCTTCTTCTTCAACTCTTGCACCAACTTCCTCCTCTCAGCACGTTCTTCTGGGCTCTTGTCCAGGCTAATGAAGACACTTTTATAAGCCTGGTCCTGCTTTAGGTTCTTGGCCACTTTTAGCACCTCAAATACGGTTTCAGTATTTTCCACTGTAACACGTATAGGTTTCTTCCCTTCAACTCTTCCAAAACGAGCTGCATCAAACCTGGGCTTGACATCTATACTGTTGAATATATTATTGACCTTATCCTTCACATTTTCACCTTCTTCCTCAGGAACTCCAAAAAGTATCAGGTTTTTGTCCCTCTCCTCAGACCCCTTCTGGACAATATCTTTAACAGCAGTCTTGATGTTCCTTATTGTTAATGTCTGACCAGCATCTTTCTTAACTGCAGCACTGTAGCTCTTCATCTCTGTTTTGATAGTGTCTTTGAGCTTGTTATCAACCATAGACTGGAACTTATTGATCTGGTCTGTTTTAGTGCACAATAGCTCCTCTTGTAACTCGATGATTCTGTTTCCAGCAGCCTTACTTTCCTTCTGATTTGATTCAACTTCACTGGTTGCTTTTCTTAATAACTCTACACAACACTCTGTCCTTTTCATAAAATCAAAGATGAAATTTGCCATTTCATCCTTGTCTAACTTTTGCTTCAGCTGTGCAAGCAATATGACCGATTCCAACCCACCGTGTTCAAACGACAGAAATTAGAAAACACACGAACATAAAAAGTGCGCATTTTCAATCGGTAGACCGTCTCTGTGAGTACTTGTGGCTGTGTATACAGGTAATTATTTCTGTACATTTGGCAACAATATTCCCCCGCCACACAGACTTGATAAGTTTATGATTGGTGTGTCGCAGGGAGGATGGTATAATTATAAACCTTGATTTGCTCTCCTTTCAATCTCTCGCATATGACCTCGCTCTCAGGCTATACGGTCTAAGACTCACTCCCAGTCTTTTATGGGCTTGCTCTCTCATAGCCTTATTCACTCTCAGTCTCACTCTGCCATCAGATCATAATCTGATTCCAGCGTCCATTCACCACTACTAGTAAATAGAAATTGTATGGAAATATCTAAGGAGAAAGGTGGTCGTCCTCTGGCCAACTTACCCATTACAAACTGGCTCAACTATCAATTTCCATGAAAATCCTTCATATGAAACATGATTAGAACCACTTTCAGAACAACCTATCAGAACTAGGTTGGTAACACTCCGAGTAAGAGCTAACTCAAGAGAGCTCCATTATCTAAGTGCATTAACGCCCGACCCGTGGGAGGTCAGAATTACCTTGCCGAATCTACTATCTAGACTGGTAATGATCCACACACATGAGATCTCAGCTTCAAGAGGTGGACTCCATATTAATGATCCAGGATGTGCAACTAGTCATTAACTCCCACTGAATTAAAATATAATGTCTTCATTAATAAAGTCTACCCACGATCTATTATAGCTGCCTGAGAGTGCGTGATTCTCTCGGTTCAGAATGCTGAATTGATGACGTCATTATCAGGGTTTTGAATGGTGTGTTGATGACTACAATTCGTCTATTGGTCCTGACTCAACCTGTAAAGTCCATCCATGATCCACAAGCAAGGGGCACAAAGCAATGAAATGTAAATCCCAATTAATCTCAACAAAACAACGTCCACTAGAAACGCGTCATCATTAAACTGCAATTTATGCCATTACGCCGACTTGCCTCTATTATACAAAATCACGGTGAGTTGGCCGAGTTTAGGACATATTTGGAGTAAACCCCTCGCGGCAAATTCCACGAACCAGGGCCATTCCTCCGCAACTTTCTGACCATACACACCGACACACACGCAATTTATTTAAATCACGTCATCTTAAACCCGTCAAGCCGTCAGCAATATGATGAGAAGAACGTACTTCTCATCTCAAATAACGCACCGTAACAGGAATTTGCAATAAACGACCAAAATGAGGACCATGAAATCAACGATACATGAATATCTTTCTCAAAACTAAATCAAAACTAAAAATCAGCCCAAGAAGCTGCAGTGATATGCGGTGATTTGAGACGGATTCGTTCCAGTTTACCGGACATATGGCCATGAGTAAAGTGGAACGAATATGTTTCAAATCAAATAGTTAAATGTAACAGAATCTGATAATAGACCAAAATACCACATGGTTGTAAATAAAGATCGCTGTATGTCTGCATACACAACACTAAGAGGCTTGAATAAATGTATGATCGGCAACTGCCCAAACTTAAAACTTTAAGTCAATTCCTCTGAACGAGATAATCTCAGAGAGTTGATCACACAGTCGCCACACGCACAGAAACACAGAATCAGGAAAGAGATGAGCCGCTAAAAACTCACAAAAAGACTCACTGTGTGTACCACCAACAGCTGCTCAACTTAAATGCCGTAGACTCAAGTTATATAGAGACTCTCTCAACATAAAGCCCCGGGTGATGTCAACAACGCTCCATGTTAAGCTATAATAATGACGTCACTTACAAATCACAGCTTACTGTACGCTGTACTTTAGTTAATAGGTCACTAGTCCCCCTAACACCAGCTGATATAAAGCAACTCAGTAGCAGTGGCACTGACCAATCAGCGCGCGAGTTGAGTCAGTAACTCCTTCGCTGATTGGTCGGTGTCAAAGGGGCCTGTGGGTAAGCTTTTATACACGTAGTGGGTATACAGTGGGTCTATACTTGGGGTCTGTTGTAGTGCACAATAACACGTGGCGCGTAGTGTATGGTTTTTTTATGGAGTGTATTATATGGGTTAGAGTGGTGTGATGATGACGTCATTATCAGGGTTGGCTAGTATAAGGTAGCAATGGTTAATGCAGCAATTAACTTCCAAATGGTTGTTGTGGTTTTGTCAGGGATCTCTTTTTGTGGGCCGCAGCTGCTGGAAATATAATTCATGATCAAGTGTGACAAATGACGATCACCAACGACTTGAATTCAACAGCCTTGATCGTAGTAAAAGCGACTTTTTGATCAGGATTCTGAGAAACTAGTAGATTAATTCCTACAACCATCAGCTCGAGATCACTGACACGTCATTTTACACACTTTCAGTGATTTGATTGTATAGCACAGTGTTGTGAAGTTTAAACTCAACCACTGCACATGATAACGATGTGATTTTGTAAGCATAATGAGATAATTATTACTGGTTAAGATCGAATATAACCAGAAATCAACGTCACAGTATGGTGTTTCCGGACGTTATCCATGGCAATTTCATGCAAATTATTCCAAGTTTGACAATGGAAAAGAATGGCTCAATGATCAAAAGAGAGACCAATTTTGATGTCATGATTTCGTAGATCCATCTGCATTCACTGACTGCAAATCGTGATGAGGAATTATTTTCTTATTTTCTTATTGATGACATCAAACCTATCCTGCGTGTGTGGAATCTCAAACAGGTGTATTCTAACGAGATCAATAGTCACTGATCACTATCTCCTTCAAAGCTTGAACCAGTAGTCACTGATCACTTTCCTCAACCTCAAAGGATGGAAATTTGTGAAGAGATCAAATCCGCAGATCTATCTAACAAACGACAAGTAAACAGTCCCTATTCTACTGCAGAAATCCTCCTCTCTCGTCTCAAATCTTATCTCTTCTCCTCATCTCTGACCCTCTAGCTGTCGTTTTCACATGTCTCACAGAAGAAAATCTCTTATCAAAGCACACCTGGTCTCGTATCTCGAATTTATACAACTCATCGTCTTCGGAAATAAGTAAACAAAAAAGCATATAACTCTTTAAACTCTGGAATTTGATTGCAGTTGATAGTATTGTGCTTCAGAGTGTGGAACCATTGAGGTATTGAAATCAGTAACTCCACCCTTAAACGACCCAAATCAACATTCTGGGTGGGTCTTCAATAAAGTTTACCATCGGGTTATTAAACAACAAATTGTTACCATCCCGTTTTATTTTGTTCGTGATCTAAATTATACAACGTCTTGGGTGGGCTGACAATCAATTACTTCCTGTGAGAGTTTAGAGGAAGCTCAGTAAATATACAAATATTACAGCCTGATTCTAACGTCGTGTGAGGACAATCAAAAGCTTTATACGTCATAAACTTGAATTTCTTTAACCGTCACAAACTCTCATTTCCAAACCACGACATTTACACTCAGCCGCCTGTTATTAGGACTCACATGATCCATGTGTTCTCCTGATCCATGTGTTCATTGTACTGATAAGGGATAATTATACTGGCTACTGTCACAGACACGCTACTGGTTAATTAGTCGTGATTTAGGCAGGCTTGACAGATATACTTCTATACCTGCTACGGTTCATGTCTTGAACGATCGTAAATAGTATGTAAAAATTCAGGAGGAATAAATTCAAAAAGGAGTATTTTCCGAGCGTGTAGAAAGGATTCAAGTTTCAGCAATATAAGCTAGATCCATCTCAACATTGTTTTCAAACTCATGGTGGTAACTCAGAGTTACTCACAGTGATACGACTGCACTAGCAGGGCGGGCGAAGGTCAATGTAGGCTGGTTTTGCTACCGATACATGTGTTATTACAACCAGTACAGCCTTATTGACGAAGATAGCTCCTTTTACTTAAGATTTAAGTTTGCATGGTACAGCCCACAGGATAGCTCACGAACTACACGGCACAAAAGTGGCGTATGAGAAGAAAGCACGAGGCAATAGTTCACGAGGTATAGATAGCTTATTACATGATAATATGAGAACTTTGGTAGCACGAGGCGTTTCACGAGGTTAGACTTGAATATAGCGAAGGGAATATTGAAATCTTCATGAACCAATCAGCGTGCGAGTTGACAGTCAACTCGCACGCTGATTGGCTGATTTCTCAGGACTTGAATAGCACACAATATCACGTTGTTAAGCACACAGTATAGCTGCGTTTACAGGATTTTGTGTTACGACAAGGATTTTAGCGGGTGTTTCACGACACATGGATTTAAATACTGAATACAGTACTAAATGATATTTCTGAACAGTACCATTTCCTTGATTTATTGCTCAAACAATACTTCATAGGGAGCACTATGATCAAGGGGTTGGCGCAATGGAAAAATTGAAATCCGGAAACCGTAGTGACCTTGACCAATCAACGCCCGAGCTGACTGTCAAGTGTCAACTCACACGTTGGTTGGCTCCTAAATCAGTCGAATAAGCATCTTAGAATATTGCACCAACTCCTTGCGACCATTATATATAACTCCTTTGAATAATTATCACAAAAGATGAACAGCACAGACTGGCGCCGTTCATTGCCGCCGGTCGTGCGCCAAATCACAGCACAGACTGGCACCAGTTAGCGCCGGTCTCGCCGCCAAATAACAGCACAGAAACGGACAAGTTACCTGAGTGGCACACATAGCAGCTTGTTGTTGTAGCATCAAAGGGTTACACAGCTGTTGTAGAGCTGTCTGCGTCTGACTAAACGCTCGAGAGGATGCTTGGAGTTCTTCTTTCACGAGTTTAGGGGGGTGCAGGTACTTGCAGGAGTCTCTGGTACACTGGTCCTGTGGGAATGGGAAGGGTGATCATTCATAATCAGAAAGGGGGAAGGTGATAGCCTGAAAAATCGGTGGTTAATGGATGAGGAATGAGGATTGGTCTTTGTGGATAGAATCGGAAGAATAGAAGAGCAGAACAACATTTTGAGACAAAAGAAAGGGAACAGTCCTACAATGTCATAAGACTCACCTAGGGCCAAATTTAATTTTCAAAATTCAAATACTTAAACTAATGCGCGCAGAAAGAAACGAAATGGAAAATTTGACCATTGAGCCAAGTATTTCAATGGAATACTATTTCAATTTTGCTATTTCATAATTTTAATTGCAATAATGGCAATCATAGAGCTGATCCCAGGGTTTAGATGGGGGATTCCCATTGGCCATCAACGCATGAATCGTCCGGTAAGTGGATTATGATTGTAACTTTGAGATAATTAGGCCAGCATTCCAATCGTGGGAGATTTTCAATCCCACCAGTTCTGAGGAAATCCGAGGAATTTTCAGAAAGCTGCACGGAAAATTCCCAGACAGTTTAACATAACCTGACTTTCCATGAAATAATATAACCACTACCCAATGCTTACAATAATAATAAAATGACAACGCCCGCCTACCTAAATCCTGGGATATCCCAGCCAATTACAAGTTAAACTGTAAACGTCAAGAATAAAATACAGAGAGGGTTATTAAGACTTAAGAAACTTGCAGATAAATATGCGTCCTGCGCACTATTCGCCAGGCTCTAAGCTCCATTTACCCCGTAACACGTCACATGTGAGTGATTCAGAACCATTCACTGACCGAGAACCATTGGTTCAGAACCATTAACCAGCCAGAACCATTGGTTCTGGCTGGTTCTATCGCTAGCGAATGGTTCTGGCTGTTTCAATTACATATTGAAACCCTTGTTCTTTTACTGATGTGAACACTATTTGACGCGCATTGAATATGTTCCAACTCATCAGTAATCACTCTTCTAAACACAATGCACCACCCCTTATTTACGTATTATTGACCTAAAACCACTAAACTGCCCGATTAGAACCATTTCTATTCCACTGTACCAGCCACTACCATTTACAAACCTACAGCCAAACAGTTAGCACCCATGACTCCCAAGAGGTTGAATATATTCCAGTATTCCCTGACACCTCATAAGTCTCATGTGAACCCCATGTGTCCACCTATGACCCTCATAAGTCCTATGTGACCCCCCTGTGACCCTCTTGCGACCCTCATATGTCCCATGTGACCCTCATAAGTCCCATGTGACCCTCCTGTGACCCTCCTAAGTCCCATGTGACCCTCTTGTGACCCTCATATGTCCCATGTGACCCTCATAAGTCCCATATGACCCCCTTGTGACCCTCATAAGTCCCATGTGACCCTCCTATTACAATACACACCCCAGGTACCCTCAATAATAACCCTGATTTGCATTGCAAAACACCACATACAAAGCGACCTGCGTTACCATGGCAACCGCGTGACGCGCTAATCTCTGCCTCCCTATTGGTGGATTGGTGTCACGTGACGCGCAATTCTCTGTTCTCCCATTGGTCGGTTGGTTTGATCACATGACCGGCTATTTCAATGACGATTCCCCAGTACTGGAAATCAGCGATTTATAATGAGGTGTATGATCTGTTATATGAATTGGTTTTGTGTGAGTTGAAGAGGTGCATTTCGGAGTTGAGAGTGACGTCATTATTATGTTCCAACTCATCAGTAATCACTCTTCTAAACACAATGCACCACCCCTTATTTACGTATTATTGACCTAAAACCACTAAACTGCCCGATTAGAACCATTTCTATTCCACTGTACCAGCCACTACCATTTACAAACCTACAGCCAAACAGTTAGCACCCATGACTCCCAAGAGGTTGAATATATTCCAGTATTCCCTGACACCTCATAAGTCTCATGTGAACCCCATGTCCACCTATGACCCTCATAAGTCCTATATGACCCCCTGTGACCCTCTTGCGACCCTCATATGTTCCATGTGACCCCTCATAAGTCCCATGTGACCCTCCTGTGACCCTCATGTGACCCTCCTGTGACCCTCATATGTCCCATGTGACCCTCATAAGTCCCATATGACCCCCTTGTGACCCTCATAAGTCCCATGTGACCCTCCTCTATTACAATACACACCCCAGGTACCCTCAATAATAACCCTGATTTGCATTGCAAAACACCACATACAAAGCGACCTGCGTTACCATGGCGACCGCGTGACGCGCTAATCTAAGCTCTCCGAATGGTGGATTGGTATCACGTGACACGCTAAACACTGCTCTCCTATTGGTTAGTTGGTTTGATCACGTGACTGGCTATTTCAATGACGATTCCCCAGTACTGGAAATCAGCGATTTATAATGAGGTGTATGATCTGTTATAAGAATTGGTTTTGTGTGAGTTGAAGAGGGGCATTTCGGAGTTGAGAGTGACGTCATTATCAGGGCTTTGAGTGGTGAATTGATGAGGTCATGCTGTATTTGGAGCTAAATGAAGTGGTATTGTGTGTTAAATGGCTAAATGGTGTGTAGCTTGTGTATACACACGCCGCATTGGCTCTATACACCGCTAGTAAACTAGTAAAGTAGTAATAGGAAGACCCTCGATAATAGAGTAAAATGGAGCACCCTCGATAATAGAACTTATTCTTAGCGATTGAAAGGGTGTGTAGTAGCTTATTAGTAAATAATAACACTAATAATTGTCCCAATAATAGCAGTAATAGTAGTAATAATACTTAGTAGTAATAGAAGTAATTAAAGGAGTCAGACATAAAGATAACTTTGCAAAGCTGGATGTCTAAATAATATGATAAAATATATGCTATGGATGGAACTCATGACCTTTCGTGTACTGGACAAAACATCGGACAATATAACGGACACCGGAGGGCTCATCATAATTCTCATATATTGTCAGTGTAAATAGGTAGCATTGATGGCGTACGATTCATTATTAACGAATAACAGTCCCATTATTATCATCGTATAAAAGTCTCATTACAGTACTGCCCACTGGGCCAGGGTATAGTAATTGGGCGTGTTCGCACACTCCTGTATTGAATATGGTGTTCAGCTATTATACAATAAGGTTACCGCACTACAATGAAGACTGAAGAGCCTACACTTTGATCTGTGAAGCCAGGAGTAGACTTTGATTGTGAATATAGATGAGGACCACAGGTGAGTTCCAAATGTCTGCTTGGTGGTATCAGAACTGGAGTGCCAATCAATCAATCAAATGAAATCGCTGAAATAACTGGTCGAAAATAGCAACTGGTAAAGTCAGCGATCTAAGGGTGGGGTACATAATCAAATTGTTGGGCTTACTTACTGGAACTGGATATATTGAAGTGACAGAGAAGATAAACTAAAGCCAAATAAACTACAACATCAGACATACACACAAATAGTACATACCACAAGTAATGGATTCCTGGGAAGGGTTACCATGGTAACGCCTCCTCCTCTGATTGGCTGGATGGGGTGGTTACCATGGCAACGCTTCACTACTTCTCGTTTTGTGAAGGAGCATGCGGGCATATCATTTAATATAATGTTTGAAATGGTGTGACAGTGTGTCCAAAGTGATTTGTAGGACATGCCTCACACATTGTACTGTGGTAAATGTGTAAAGTGTCGGTACATCGTCCGATTAATGATAGGAAGAAGAGATCGTAGTAGGAGAAAAGTAGAATAGTAGACGAAAAGAAGAGTGGCAATGCGCATAACCACGTGCAAAATATCCATCAGAAAATAGAAATTGAACGGACATTCTGCTCTTCAGGATACACTGAATCAGAAAGTACGCCAGCAAAAACCAATGTATCTAGCAAGTATCCAATCATTGCACCTTTTGAGTACGGTTGTTGGCGAGCAAAACATCCAAAACCCTCTGAAGATGAACCATGAGCAGAGGAGCAAGCAAAAGAGCAGGACTCAAAGAGAGCAGGAGAGCAAGAGAGCAAGCAATGCGAGCAGGAGAGGCTGTAGAGCAAACAGAGAATGGAGCTAAGCAAAGAAAGACAGTGAATGATGTATATATACGATGAGAAAGCAACAAGCTCAAGCCTTGCGCGCTAAGGCTGGTAGTGTGACGTCATCAACACCCCACATATACCCTTGATAATGACGTCATCATCTTCCGTCATTTCTTCATACTCAGACTCTCGGAGGGTCTTAATACCATTGATTAAACCGAGGACTGTACATCATGAAATGTACACTGTAAACTGCCAGCGTGTGTTCTCATAATATGTTGTACTCGGTTTACTGTAGCTATATCACTGCTTCTTATCAGCTGATTGGATCTCAGTTTATATCATGTTTTAATTCTGAATAACATCGAGTTTGAAATTTTATGTGATCGAATCCCGTGAATCTGGGGAATCCTTAGAACTTTTAGAATTTCTGCTTTAGGTGCATTGAGATAACACTTTGTAGTTCACTGAACCCGATGATTGAAGCTTTGACATTTTGAGATCTCACAACTCCATTTCTAAGCTGTGTACAGTTCTAAAGTTCTGCTAATAAGAATTAGAGATGCTAATGTTATAAGCGTCTCTAGACGTTTATGACTGCTTATCAGAGGCTCGACTAGACGAATCATTTGTCAAAGAGCTGCCACAGCTGACAACCGCAGACGATTGACGGCGCATGATGGGCGTCAGATCTCACTGGTCACATGACAACCGCCCACGTGCAAAGTCACGTGACAACCGGCCACGTGACAGCACCCACGTGATCTCGCGCCAAATCATGGTACTACACCCACACACGATCAAGCGTCTGTTTACATCAAAACATGGCACATTTTGAAGCTTTATCTACGCCAAAGATTGACAACTCACTGAATGATAAATGAGACTGGATTCGACATCGCGACCAAATGGTTGACAGATTATAATCAGAAATATGTCAATTGAAAATGACAAGACATATTCATGAAGAACTAATAATTTTCAACGATCGGGTTTGATTGTTTTTGATTACAAAATTTACTCTATCATCTAAACTTTTAAATGCAAATTTCATTAATTAAATCCTAACTGTAACAGCGCATAAATCATGGAAACTTACGCAAATAAGCTCCAAGTACAGAGGTACAGTAGCACAAGAGCAACTGGTTTGTTGAATCCAAATTCAGAAGACTATGACAACACACCGTGGTTCAAACACATTCTAAAACGATACAAATATTCACCATGTTCGTTTAAATTGTGAAAGAGTCACATGACAACCGCCCACGTGCACAGTCACATGACAACCGCCCACGTGCAAAGTCACGTGACAACGTTCACGTGGTCTCGCGCCAAATCATGGTACTACACCCACACACAAGATCAAGCGTCTGTTTACATCAAAACATGGCACATTTTGAAGCTTTATCTACGCCAAAGATTGACAAACTACTGAATGATAAATGAGACTGGATGCGATATCGAGACCAAATGGTTGACAGATTATAATCAGAAATATGTCAATTGAGAATGACAAGACATATTCATGAGGAACTAATAATTTTTAACGATCGGGTTTAATTGTTTTTGATTACGAAATTCACTCCATTATTTAAACAAATTTTATTAATTCAATAATCCTAACAGTTACAGCTCATAAATCATAGAAACTTACACAGTAAGCCCCAAATATGAAGGAGCAAGAGCAACAACTGATTTGTTGAATCCAAATTCAGAAGACTAGCACAAGAAACCGTGGTTCAAACACATTCTAAAACGATACAAATATTCACCATGTTCGTTTAAATTATGAAGTAAAAGAGTCGGAGCAGAGTGCCACGGCTATGTCGCGAGAATGATGGTGCCTGCCCCATAACCGCTATCCAATTAGCTAATTGGCCAATTAGTTAAAGGCCAATTAGTGAGAATGTTCTACGACATCAATAATGACGAACAAATGACGAAAAATATTCGTTTTACTCCTCAGTTTGGATATTTATGCAAATAGCGTCAAGTTTATTACAAAATCTAAATGCTCCTAAATTATTTCCTGATCCTACTGCTCTACTCAGAATTTGAGTAGGAGACAATAAGGAATGATGATAATGTGCAAGTTGAAATAGTTCTAAATGTGACTTCCGTCTAAATGGTGCCAGGTCTATTTATGCGATTAGTTAATAAAATGCTGACATCATGTTATTTATTTGTCGCGGCATCCATTAACTACTTATACCATCGCAAGCTCTAAATGTTCAGTAATCTCTCCGATTAGACCCGAATAAACTAAGGATTTTCCATCTAAAATTGGCATACCCTGGTCAAACAATAATCGTAAGATTTGTTCAAGGTGTTGGCAACAGTCACACCCTAGAGAATCCGGGGTACAACGAACTATCCGAAACGAGTGAGAAACAATGTATAAAATAACGCATCGAACAGCCTATTTGCTGTTTATCTACAGCTTAAAATCCATCCCAGTCCCCTTAGATTGATTCGAACTAATATCATTCTAATCTTAACGCGAGGCCATATTGTGTAATATCTCAATATGGTGATATGATTGGATTTGTTTAAAACCTTACAACTATACTTTGTTGAGAGATCTCACACAGGAACAGTGCAATTAATAAGCAAGCGTCGCCAGGTATTGCCTTAATTTTCACATAATATATGAGCAGCATAGGACAGTAAGTGAGGGGGTGAGGGACTTGAGGGAGTAAACGAGTGAGTGAGTGAATAAACGAGTGAGTGTGGAAGAGGGTAGTGAGTGAATGAGTTATCGGTAAAACTTACCTTTTCTTTCTTAGAAGAGTCATCACGACGCATACCTATTATAACTCCTGTACAACACAGTGATAAGAGAACTAGGTTGAAACTTGAAAACGGAAAATAGATCGACAATCACGCTCAAATTTATTAAAGTCCTGAAACAATCAAACACTTGATTTCTAGGCGTTATAAATTGCATTAATAACTGGTTAAGTGGCGGTAAAATTTAAATCTAATACACACGAAGTTGAAATTAAATACATCAACTGAATTAGCCATCATTAGCTCTGCAATATCAATAACGAAATGTACAATCAGTGCACAAAATAATATACTAATGGAACGGTAGGACAGGACGTGTATACCATACCTAACTGTTAATAAATTATTTAAAGTATATATTTTATATAGTTTAATAACTTAATAAATGGTGAAAATATTAGATTATTAAATCTGTCAAACCAGGCGTATTCTCGGGTATTTCAATACTTGAATCTTACGCAACTAAAGCTTCAGAAGGATTTCTTCTCCAACGGACATTAGTAACGAGTTAACAAGAATGTATCACTCGATGCACTCAGTCGGTGTTGCAATATTCTCAAGAAAAGTGGTGACGATCGAAAGGACTTATTCTGAATCCTTTTGTCAAAATCAGGCACTATTCTTGAGAAAGTGACTAACAAAAAGGTCATCAGACAAACAATAATATGTTCACCAAGCCATGAGAATTATAACATGACACACAATGCCAACACAAACCAGTCAAATAGCTCTCAATCCTCAAATCATAGAGATCACTGGGCTCAGAACACTCATCTAACTTGTAACGCCAAATTGCATCATTACATCATATTAGACCGCGCGCGCGAAAATAATAGGTGGTTCAACGTCATCAACTTACTACGTTACGCTAAGATAATGACCTCATCTACTCATCTATTCCTAGAGTGAGCACATTATGAATGAATTGTGTGGTGCTAATAAGTTAATTAGATTGATTAGGCAACTTGATACCAATTCGTTTTAAATTAGGTACGTTTCATTAGACCAAATCGAACTCTCCTCCCTCTCTCTCCTCCCTCCCTCCCTCTCTCTCTAGTCTCTATACAATTCGTTTAGACTCGATGCAATGATTCGTAGTACTATACACAGAGCCTCATGGGAATGCTTCAAGCTACATGAGTACATGAGAATACCTTCAAATCTGTTCTAATAAATCTTAGGAATAGAGAACCCCCGATGTTATAGTTTGAGGAACCAAACCAGTAGAGCAGTAGGCAAAGGTATTTTGAGAATTAAGCGTTTCATCAAAATGTCAGAGACTGTCTGAGGTTTACCCAACTGAAATGTCAAAAAGAGATAAAATGGAAGCTTGTACGAGGGTTCTAGGCTGATTTGAAGTGAATGAGTTGAAGATAGGTAGGTATAGACTATAGAATTGAGCGTTTTATGCACACAATGCCGCATGCCCAAATGAATGGTTCTAAATAGGTATGAAACAAGGTAAACTATGGAAAGTATGAACAAAGTATGAAAGCCTGTACTCACTCGAAGTGGATGGAAGGAAGTATTGACTGTGTATGATAATTAAGTCGTGTGGCATGAAATGCCGGGAATTTGGCAGCAGACCAATTACATACAGCTTCATACAAACTAGAAGGGTGTGAACTGTGACGTGCGTAAGGTTGCCTATACCCTACTCGAAGTGGGAATAGTTTGGCAGCTTAATTATATTCAGCTGTAGAAATTCACTTGGTTTATATTTCTTCAGAATTTTAGAGCTTAAAAGTCTAAGAAATGATTCCACGTCGGTTGTAAATTTACGGGTTATGCTCTTAGGAAAGTAGGAAACTAGGAAAGCGTTCATAACTAAGTTATACTGCTTAAGCTTATTTCTATCTATAATCCACAGTACAAAAGTGCTGTAGGTACTCTAATCAGCCATGCGAAAATGGAATAATTGCCATTTCAACGAAAAATTCTATTCATAGTCACGATAATTGGTTGAACAAACTCAAAATTCAAAAAAATTAGAACATGTTAAGGGTGAATTTATTAACGTACCTGGAACGTTTTGGATAATCGGAAGACCCTGCAATTCTGATTGTAGAGGACTGTAATCAGGAATGACAAATCCTAAAATTTAGCTGATAAATTTGAATGAGATAGAAAATATAGAGAAGGAATCATGCAAAAAACAATGAAGATTCAAGATTTTTCTGACGAAATCGGGCACAAAAGTACAAAAATCGGCCGGGGACACAAAATACAAGAAAGAGAAAAGTAGTTGAACATGATGTAGAAATACAAGACAAACAAACTAATGATTTATAAGGGAGTTATCATTACTTATACCACACGACCAAACTCATTCAAAATAATTCAAATGAAATTATATACATACCAACTATACAATGAAATGCTAACCTTACGGCTATTATCATAGAAGATGGTAGAATTGAGAAGGTAAATTATTGAATTCAGTAAATTAAATTGAAATTCGATCAAACACTACTCTATCAACGAAGGTTCTTAAGTACTGATCAGGGATTTGTTGATTAACTTCAACTTATTTATCTCTTCAAATTAATATTTCATATCAAAAAGGAGCTAACTAACTTGGCAAACCCTCAAATAATCAAATGTGGAATGCGTGATCTTAGCAGAAGAGTTCATCCATGACACAATGCAGTTTCCCACTTCTAAGGCTCAAAAATTAAATTGCCTTCCAAATTGGAATAAGAATAAGATCGTACAATTCACCAATGATCGGGTCAGATAGGAATAAAAAACCGAAAGAGAAAATGAAAAAAAGATATGACATGATTGCCCTAAATAACATCAAACGTTCAGAAGCTAAATGAACTCGACTGAGAAACAGTGCTAAAGGTTAAATTTCAGAAATCTAAAAGTTCTAACCATTTCCAAACAGTCTCATGACGATCAAACTTATTTTAAGAGACATGTCCCACCCTTTCTAACATGCTCGTAAGATGTAATTACTTAATTAGCTACTTCAGTAGTTCGACCCTGTAGGCATATTTTCATATGGAAGGGAGAATATGTTACCTTCCCCGCCTGTAATCAAATGATTGGAAACCACCAAGGGCGGAAATGGGCAACAAAATGATGATTTAACTTCATTAGGGATTAAATTAATTTAATGGACCCAATTATGCATGCAATTAAAACAATTAACGGGGCGATCGCAGTCTAGTGTAGTAGGTAGTGTAGACTGACGCCCAATATCTGATTGAAAGCTAATTAAATCCTATTTAAACACTTATTGAGAATTGAGACATGCAGCCCACGGGCAATTAACGATTCTAATCTCATTCAGACCTTCAAAAGAACAAAGCGTCAACGAAAGAACTAAAGATTGGAACGTTTTGAGCTAATCCCAGATATAACTACAGAAGTTTAAGTACTTAAGTAGGTAGGTGACCTCATGATAGATAGGTAGGTAGGTGTAGTACCCTATACACTTATACACAATCCTCATCAAACAAAAACCAAAGACAAAGACATCATGACATGAAGTATGATACGCCAAACTATACATTATAAGATATCATGTAGGTACACAGTACAGTACCTAGATACAATCTGATGCATCTGTCTATACACTACCCAAACAACAAAGCAAAACGTGTAGAGCATCAACAAAACACTGACGATGGCCTGATGACTTTCAATAAATGTATCTTCCCACAACAGATATCTAGAGCTATTAGGGCCAGGGTAAAAGTGGAAGAGTAAAAGGGCGAGAAGATTGCATGCCAATGTGCGAGGTTGAACATGTTAAAATGGCCCATGATTCAATGCATGCATAGAGTAATGGTGGATCTTGGAGTGATGTCAAGTCAATATAGGTGATTGCTGCTATTTCTCATTACAATTTACTAGATTGTAGTAGGCTGGGCAGGCCCTGCGACCAGTTATTCCATATATGGTAAAGAGTCATCAATCTATTAGTTTGATATCATTTGCAGACGATCACAGCTTCTACCTTTGGTAGGTACTTTGGTACGTCACAAAAACAATCATAGCAATTCGAAGTCTAGCACTGTAAAAAAGTCCAGCTCTGATTAATACATTGTCACTGTCAATTGCCAGGTTTCACAACACTTTAATGAGACACACGAGCTGATTGTAAATTAAACACATCCAAATTCCAAAATGTGGGAAAGAATCTGAAAAAGTGAAAGTAGAAACCTACCTAAATCTCCGAAAGCAGGACCGTACACAAAACGGAAGAAAAAAGAACAAAATACACGAATAATGAGCTCATCTGAAAACGGCGCCAAATCCATGTTCAATAACACCTGAATCAGGGTAGATTGCATGTAACGCGCGCGCGCCTTGCGCGTCCCTTGTGTGTACTTTACTTCAGGAATGTTCGCTCGAATGTATTCGTGTAGGTATATGTATCGCATTTCTCTTCCTATGCGTTTATGTTTCGTCGCGGCCTTTCAACTTTGCGTTTATGTTCCGTTTCTCTCGGTTTATATTCTTTTTCCCTGCTTTTTGATTTTCGAACTATGTACCGATTGACTTTGAGCCTTTGCTTTTATAGCCAAGAATTTATCAAATTTTATTCAGTCTCGTTCTGTGCATTCTGAACTTAATGAGAGTATCTTAAGATCTTGTCGTAACTTTGCATTTGCCTACTAGTTTGGATGGAAAACACTTGACTGACGGCAAAATGACACGCAGATAGTTTGACAAGGAAGTATGATATGAAAAGATAGAAGAGCGAAGAAAATAAGAAAAAGGATGTCATGTGAGTAGTGGCTATTCATGAATTAGTTAGGTACCTAATGAGTGAAAGTGTAGTGATACTGATCATTAATTGGGACGTATCTTGAGGCTGGCAATAACTCACTTTCAGCCTCATTAACTTCTAAATTATCCGCCTAATCATCAAATAATTTATGTTGGGAGAATTTATGAAGGGATGAGTCTATCAAAACGATACCAGTCATGTCGCCTCAATATTGAAATTAACCCATAATTATAGTTTGCTACTCTGATTAAACACTGGTTTGCTATTCTAATTAAACACTAGTTTGCTTCTTTAATTAGGCAATTAATTAATCGTTTGAATGTTGCCTCTCCCTGAGAGATAGGCGGAACAGGCTATCCGTCCTCACTGCTTAAATGGAAGCATTGGACACAGAAATTAACCCATAATTAAAATTAACCCATGATTAAACACTAGTTTGCTACTCCAATTAAGTTAATTAAACGCTTACTCACCTTGAGAGAGTCGAAGCAGGCGGTAACATGTCCATTCTCGATTGAGACATGGGAGGGCGGGTGAGCATAGCGACACTCATCTGCCTCCCTCGAACACTTGCCTCTTTGGAACTCCCTGCAAACCTGGGGGAGGTGGTGTTAGGGAGGCAAGGGAGGGGTTAGAAGGGGTGGGGGTGGGGAGACATGGGAGGGAGGGTGAGTAGACTGTAAAGGGTTAGAGGAGGGGTTAGGAGAGGTGAATTTAGCGGTAACGGGAGAGCCGACAAAAGGGGTCAGAAGAGTAGAGTGGAATCATGGATAAGAAGGCTAGGAGAGGGGTTAAGAAATTATGAGAGTAGATTTGTCTTTTGAGTGGTGAGCGGTTGGAGTTAGAGGATGCTACTATGCTGATTATGGTACTGACTACTGACTCATCGTGTACTCTTAATTAGCACATACCAAGTCTAAGGAGTGAGCTGCCACCGGCCCAGAAGTGGTTTAGCCAGAGCCCAGGTAAATTAGACGCAAATCACTCGTACATTACATGGAGAAGAGGCTCTAGAGGGTGTATTTACTCCCTAATTCTATTTATAGCGCTAAGAAGTCTAGAGGAGGAGCAGAGGGTTAAAGCTCTGTAATTACACGGAATCCTGTGTGGTTATACCCCCAAATCCTTGGTAATTACATCCCCAGGGCGCTTTACACACCGTGCCAATTGTTAGAGGATCCCTTGTTTGAGGGGTGTAATATGGCTACTTATTTCAAGGGCTCATATTATGTTAATTACAGGTTCTAGCCAGCTGCTGTTGTATGGTGATTAGCTACACTCAGACAATACTCTCTTTCTCAAGTTCTCAATGATCTCTTTCTCAGATCTCTTCCTCTTTATTAACCAGAATTATACACACGCTCTCAGAGTCTCCCTTCCTTACTTCCTACAATCACACACATACAAACAATCACTCTTACAAACAAACTCACTCTCACTAACACAAGCAAACCACCACCACTTTACACACACAAACACACTTACTAACACACTCTCACTAACACACTCTCGCAACCACACTAACACACGCTTTACACACACCCACACAATGCAGGCTAATGTTTAACCACCTATTAAAATATTCATGGGGATCCCTGGCAGATAAAGAAGAGAAAGGTAGACGAGGGTTAATGAGCCTAGCTGGTAATACGATGAATAACCACCAGCCCTATACGACTCTCTGGGGGCGGCTATATTAGCACCCCAGGGTAGAAAGAGAGTAATGCAGGCCGGTTAGAATGATGGCATTATCAGGGTTTATCGTGGGCACTTGATTGCCAATAAAATCGCTGATATTGGTCACACTTTGAAGAGAGGTGTGTGTAATCGCTCTCTAAGCGGACATATCATCATCATAAGCATTGTATTCGCCCCCACAATACCATGATCACGTGACTTTAACACTAGGTCACGTGACTTTGAAACTTTTGTGACTTTAACAAGGGGGTTTTGAATAAAAACTAGTCTCCCCTAGACCTTCTCTTCTAATTCCACCCCCTTAAATTCCATCATGGGCCCTTTGAGGTTGAGGGGGGGGGCTAAAAAGGAAAAAATTAAAAAATTCGTTTTTTTGGTGAGGGTCAGCCAGATACTGCCGTAGATGGCTTTTGATGAGGTTCAGCCAAATACTGACGTAGATGGCTGTTAGCTGAGGTTCAGCCAGATACTGATGTAGATGGCTTTTGCTGAGGTTCAGCCAGATACTGACGAAGATGGCTTTTTGCTGAGGTTCAGCCACATACTGACGTAGATGGCTTTTTGCTGAGGTTCAGCCAGATACTGAAGTAGATGGATGTTTGCTGGGTTCAGCCAGATACTGAAGCCGATGGTCACTTACTGAGGTTCAGCAATACTGACGTAGATGGCTGTTTGCTGAGGTTCAGCCAAATACTGACGTAGATTGCTTTTTGCTGAGGTTCAGCCAGATACTGAAGTAGATGGATGTTTGCTCGGGTTCAGCCAGATACTGAAATATTTGACTTTTTGGTGAGAGCAGCCAGATACTGACATAGATGGCTGTTTGCTTGTTTGCTAAGGACAAGGTTCAGGCAAATACTGACTTCGATGGCTATTTGCTAAGGTTCAGCCAGATACTGAAGTAAATGGCTGTTTGCTGAGTTTCAGCCAAATACTGACGTAGATGGCTGTTTGCTGAGGTTCATCCAGATACTGACGTAGATGGCTTACTGAGGTTCAGCCAGATAGTGACTTTCTTTCACCTCTACTGAACTCTTTCTTTTTCTACCCCTTCCCTCTAAACTGTGTTGCTCAGGAATCCGGAGTCCTGGGTGGCCCAGCCTTGCAGTTTTAAGCTGTGAGGGGTACGTGGGCCGAAACCCCTCCGTTTCCCTTTGTCACCTGCTGATGGGACACCTACATCGCAGATGGCAGGGAGACCTTACAACTGTAGGGTAACCGCTGATGATTCACAGTTTAGTCTCATCCGCTTCTCATGTCAATCCTTGAATTAGAAAATCGATATGCAGTATTTTGTTATGTTTGTAGTATACCCATACACCTCTATAGATAAGACATTGGATTAGATGGCTATTTGCTCGGGTTCAAAAACTGTTCCCAGCTTACCATTGTTGCATTAATGCAACAATGGACCTTGAAAATAAAATTTCAATGTTAGAAATATAGTTGAATACGGTCCATATGCTTGATACATTGTTGAAAGGGAAGTTTTTATGGTAAACATGAATTTATGATGAGTGTGCCAGTGTTGCGAAAGGTAACATTGATTTAAATTGGATACTGTTGAACAAGATAACTTGAGATAGCATCATTTTCAATCAGTTTGACAGGATAAAACCCAAAAGAAAACACATTAAAACAGGAAATTCTTCCGGTTGCAAAATGCAACATGCCAGTGTTGCGTTTTTGCAACAGCTTGTTTTACTATGTTCCCGAAGGAGTACGTGAATGGGACTTTTACCAATCTTAATTGTGTGGCCCAAGGACAAAAATATGTAAAATTCATCAAAAAATACCAAAAACCTGAATTCTGGGCACTAATGGGTTAAATCTCTATCTTGAATATTTTAAAAACTCAATAAAATATAAATGAGATGAAAATCCTCACAACATCTATGAAATAAAAAAACTGTTGCAATTTTGTCCCCAAACATTCCTCTAACCAGGGGCGTTGCAAGGAGCTACAGTTCCCCTAACCAGGGGCGTCGCGAGACGACACCCCTATTTCTCACTAAGCTTTTTTGCGTACGTGCGTGGCGTTACGCCGCGCCGCAACTTGACAAGAAAGATGGGAAAACTAGATTTTGGGAAAATCCGCGTATTCATTGAAAATTCTTATTGTACTTGTGCAGACATTGAAATGTCGATTCTGATTGATACAGATTATTTACAAATTGAAAACTACACTCTGCATTCCCAAAGTAATGAAAATGAAATACAAATACAATTACAAGTAATCAAATACAAATACAGTTACACTTACTGCTTACAGCACTTGCTCAGGATATATATATATCGATAAAAAGCTTCATGATTTTGAGACACTGATAGCATTCTAATTTGAAGGTTTTTAGCTGTCTCATATACTCACAAGTCACAAGATGCTCGAGTAGGCTCTGAGATTCAAAATAAATGAAATACAGAAAACAACGCCCGTATGGAGGTATTTCAAATTACCCAGGGACTGATAAGCTATTAAAGGACGAGTAAAGCGAAGAAATTTTGTTCAAATATCGTTCTGAGACGTTGTACACAGAATCTAGGGCAATTCTCTAATCTAATCGTTAAAAAACGAAGATTCTACCACACCTACAAGACGAGATATTCCCTTCCATATATTTATCATACATAACATGCAGTTGATGTCGGAATTTGGTCCCCTTCCTATCCACGCGACCTTGCATGTTATGTATTTTGCATGTTATTAATCTTGCGTTTTGGTATAATTATCCATCCCATATGAGTGGTTAAACACTGTTTGCTTCGTCTAGTGGAATTCTCAATTCTATGAGTCAATAATAAAAACCAACAAATCCATCTAATTAGTAATCGAGGCGTGAAAAAATCAATCAAAACCGTCAAAAACAGTGGAATATATACTGTGTTTACATAGTGAACTCAGGGTGTAATTTGATACTGGGGACCATACTGCATCATATTTTGCGCCTAGAATTGCTCTTTGATTTAGCTATAGCGTGCGGTAGGAAGTGAATAGAAACATCGGACTTTGACTAAAGTGCTTTTAATTATGATACCTATCATAATATGAAATATTTTGTATACCTTAAATTTCGCTTTACTCGTCCTTTAATAATAGGTTTTATTTTTAAATACAAGAGGCAACAACTATCAAAAAGTCATAAGAACACAGAACCTTTCCTCATTGCATATATGTCACATCATTCTTGATACTCCCAACCATGGCCCATCGAGCCTAATTTATTAGTAGGTAATGGTGATTCTTTGCTACAATTATGCTACACTAGCAAAACCCGTGGCCTCCGGCCACCGTTCACCATTTTTCCCCTTCAGCAATTCGTACAGTACCATGTAGTTCTTATCAGTGATAACGTCATATTTTATTCGGGTGTGCCTACTCCTCTATGTGATGTCTAACGTCTAGTGGTGTCAAACGTCACTGGTACTCTGGTATGAACATTCCGATCATCGCATGCTTGATTGGGTACTGAGTGGTGTCAGAAAAGTCTGTGGCTATATATAAGCCACCGGACAGACAGAAATTATAAACCGGACAGACAGATATATATATATATATATATATATATATATATATATAAACGGGAAGCATTTCTCATCCGCAAGAGGGACGAGGACGTGACGAGCAAGGGGATTACTTGTCAAGAACCCCGCCCACGCCTACCTGTAAAATGGAGAGAATGTAACCCTGTAAACGCGAATAATAGCGAAAATTGGCACCAGAAAACGAACTAATTACGTGATTTTGGTAGTTAATTTAACATAGACCGCGTAATTAAAATTATTGACAGATGAATAAAATATGCGTCTGATACGTACAATAGAATCTGGCGACCGATTAACACTTAAACTGACACTGCCGCGTATTAAAGTATTAAATTATCTTACTGGCAGACCGAGAATTTTATTTTAGAAGAAATCCCGATTCATATTTTCACATTTTAATGGGGTGAATGAAGAGATTTCTAAGATAGTCGGTTTTTTCGTAATGATACGGATTTAATTTAATTCGTTTCGAACATGGCAAATAGGCTCATTTATCTTTAGCCAGCGTTATTAATACGTACTAAAATCATAGTACGAATTTGCTAATTAGTGAATGGACAATTTTCATTATGGCAGTTTTTGACTTTATAAAGGAGCATGATTGAAGATCACGTGAAATTAGTTTTTGATATCAGCAACTTGTTACGTTGAGTGTTTGATAAGCCCCTGAACTTATGAAAAGACGGGCGAAAGATTTTACTTTACCAGCTCAACCAGTCGTTTTACTTCAACTTTAATTTCACGTTTTGAATCATTGAAACTTGACGCTTGAACCACGCTAAAAGACGACAAAGCCAAAGATGACGTCATGCACCATAATTCCGACAAAGTCTCTGTGAATTGATGATAGTGGATTTATGACACACCTAGAGCAATAATCGCATTGTTTTAGACCTAACCTATATATTACCCCACGGTGTGCCAGTCGACTCAGCGAGAAGACAAACGGTGTACGTAACACTACGCCACTCATTAACCATTATACCACCAAGGGAGACCGTCGTATTTCCGCTGCTCAACACGAGACCTGTGTTTCAGAATTGTCTTGGACAAAGAAAGAACTATGAAGACAAGAAAAGAAAACAAGGCAGAGGAAGTTAGCAGAAGCTCTTTGTCCGAACTCCAGAACTTGGCATTCAGGAACAAGGAGACTATTGTTGATCTAGCTACTCATCTCAGTAAAATAAACTCAAGATTAGAAGCTCTCGAGTTAAAGATTGGAGAACAAAGCCGTGAAAAACAATGTGTTGATGAGGGAGCTTCAATCCAATGCTACTGCCTTGAACAGAGGATTGATAAGATTGGGTCACTGATGACGCAATTCATGACGTCACAAGAGAACCCAGCCCCACTCATGTCACGAGTCAAGCCCCCAAGGAAATATTGCCAGAGATAACACTCCAAGTGAGGGCGACCAGAGCGTCCTGACAAGACTACTGGCGCTGGAACAAAGATTCCAGAAAACAGACGAGGCCACTCTACAGAAGCAGAACGAGGCATCCAGAATTAAGAGTGCTAGGAAGTTCAAGTCAGAGAACGCGATACTCTGGTCAGACACGATGAACGCTCGCAAGAAGAGTTACTGGAAATTCCTACAGAACTCACGCAAGTCCCAACTCTATGAAGCTTGGATGGAAGAGCATCCGGACTACCTCCCTTTCAAGTACAGGCCTAGAATTAACTCCAGTGACTGCAACACGGCAGTAGAACTGAAAATTAATCAGGCCTCAAGGAAGTACAAAGAGGATGTTACCCTAATGAAGCAGTACATGGAACACCATCAAGCCAGAACACGAGAAATGGACGAGATAATCAAGCAGCGAGCTGAAGATTTGGATCTTAACGAAGATGTTACAGACGACATCATGTCGATGTGGACAGAGGAAGCTACAAATAATCAGTCCATATCCGAACAACTTTGGAAAAAACGGGAAGCATTTCTCATCCGCAAGAGGGACGAGGACGTGACGAGCAAGGGGATTACTTGTCAAGAACCCCGCCCACGCCTACCTGTAAAATGGAGAGAATGTAACCCTGTAAACGCGAATAATAGCGAAAATTGGCACCAGAAAACAAACTAATTACGTGATTTTGGTAGTTAATTTAACATAGACCGCGTAATTAAAAATCATTGGCGGATGAATAAAATATGCGTCTGATACGTACAATAGAATCTGACGACCGATTAATACTTAAACTGACACTGCCGCGTATTAAAGTATTAAATTATCTTACTGGCAGACCGAGAATTTTATTTTAGAAGAAATCCCGATTCATATTTTCACATTTTAATGGGGTGAATGAAGAGATTTCTAAGATAGTCGGTTTTTTCGTAATGATACGGATTTAATTTAATTCGTTTCGAACATGGCAAATAGGCTCATTTATCTTTAGCCAGCGTTATTAATACGTACTAAAATCATAGTACGAATTTGCTAATTAGTGAATGGACAATTTTCATTATGGCAGTTTTTTGACTTTATAAAGGAGCATGATTGAAGATCACGTGAAATTAGTTTTTGATATCAGCAACTTGTTACGTTGAGTGTTTGATAAGCCCCTGAACTTATGAAAAGACGGGCGAAAGATTTTACTTTACCAGCTCAACCAGTCGTTTTACTTCAACTTTAATTTCACGTTTTGAATCATTGAAACTTGACGCTTGAACCACGCTAAAAGACGACAAAGCCAAAGATGACGTCATGCACCATAATTCCGACAAAGTCTCTGTGAATTGATGATAGTGGATTTATGACACACCTAGAGCAATAATCGCATTGTTTTAGACCTAACCTATATATTACCCCACGGTGTGCCAGTCGACTCAGCGAGAAGACAAACGGTGTACGTAACACTACGCCACTCATTAACCATTATACCACCAAGGGAGACCGTCGTATTTCCGCTGCTCAACACGAGACCTGTGTTTCAGAATTGTCTTGGACAAAGAAAGAACTATGAAGACAAGAAAAGAAAACAAGGCAGAGGAAGTTAGCAGAAGCTCTTTGTCCGAACTCCAGAACTTGGCATTCAGGAACAAGGAGACTATTGTTGATCTAGCTACTCATCTCAGTAAAATAAACTCAAGATTAGAAGCTCTCGAGTTAAAGATTGGAGAACAAAGCCGTGAAAAACAATGTGTTGATGAGGGAGCTTCAATCCAATGCTACTGCCTTGAACAGAGGATTGATAAGATTGGGTCACTGATGACGCAATTCATGACGTCACAAGAGAACTCAGCCCCGCTCACATGTCACGAGTCAAGCCCCCAAGGAAATATTGCCAGAGATAACACTCCAAGTGAGGGCGACCAGAGCGTCCTGACAAGACTACTGGCGCTGGAACAAAGATTCCAGAAAACAGACGAGGCCACTCTACAGAAGCAGAGCGAGGCATCCAGAATTAAGAGTGCCAGGAAGTTCAAGTCAGAGAACGCAATACTCTGGTCAGACACGATGAACGCTCGCAAGAAGAGTTACTGGAAATTCCTACAGAACTCACGCAAGTCCCAACTCTATGAAGCTTGGATGGAAGAGCATCCGGACTACCTCCCTTTCAAGTACAGGCCTAGAATTAACTCCAGTGACTGCAACACGGCAGTAGAACTGAAAATTAATCAGGGTGTCTTTCATGAACGCAAATACTTGCACTTAACAAAAACTTAAGTAGAAATTTAAGTACGATTTTCCAATTGTCTTTCATGAAACTGAAGTTAAGTGCAACTTTTCACTTAACTTTTTGTATTTAAGTGCGACATGAAATATTTAAGTGCAACTTCTCCTCTTGCACTTAACCTGCACTCAACTCTGCGTGACACTCCATATATGGTGCGTTATGCTCGCGTGATGTAATGGACACCGCACTTAACTCCAGAAAAATACTTAAGCCGTACTTAACTTGTGGAGATTTAAGTAAAAAGTTAAGAGCGGTCTATACCGCTCTTAAACCGTACTTAACTTGCACTTAGGGAATCTGTGGATAAGACCCACCATATAACTGCCAATTGTGACCAGTTTTAAAATGCCATTTTGATATGACAATATCATTATTATCAATGAAGATGGAAGGCCACATGACACTTTCAATATCCATTCAGTAATTAACGTCTATTTCATCCGCATGGTATTATATGGTGAATGCTTCAAGTCATGAATGAGTCAATGACGCTATTTCTGGCCAGCTGTCCCAGTTTCAGGGCTTCTTTGTCACACGTATTTTCCTGATGTATGCGTGTGATGGGAACTTCATTTTCTTTCCTCTCCTTCACATCATCATCCACACTGCAATCAAGGTTCCGATCCCTACAGTATGTTTGGATAAGGAACGGCTACAGCAAGTAAACAATAATATCTCGATGAAAAGGTTAGAATTACGCATCATGTTTCCCGTTGAGATGTACATCCTATTTCCAATACTCCGCTTCTCTGATTAGCTAGTGTTTCGGTCACATGACCTGCGTTACCTTGATCACGTGTAAGTTAAGTGCGGATGGTTGAAGGCGTTCATGAAAGACAACTCTGTGCTTAAGTACGAGTCACCCCGGTAGGTTCTTGTTTCATGAAAGACAAAATTTCTCGCACTTAAGCTAAGTGCGTACTTAACTTTTGAACACAAAAGTTAAGTAAAAGTTTCATGAAAGACACCCAGGCCTCAAGGAAGTACAAAGAGGATGTTACCCTAATGAAGCAGTACATGGAACACCATCAAGCCAGAACACGAGAAATGGACGAGATAATCAAGCAGCGAGCTGAAGATTTGGATCTTAACGAAGATGTTACGGACGAGATCATGTCGATGTGGACAGAGGAAGCTACACATAATCAGTCCATATCCGAACAACTTTGGAAAAAACGGGAAGCATTTCTCATCCGCAAGAGGGACGAGGACGTGACGAGCAAGGGGATTACTTGTCAAGAACCCCGCCCACGCCTACCTGTAAAATGGAGAGAATGTAACCCTGTAAACGCGAATAATAGCGAAAATTGGCACCAGAAAACGAACTAATTACGTGATTTTGGTAGTTAATTTAACATAGACCGCGTAATTAAAAATTATTGACAGATGAATAAAATATGCGTCTGATACGTACAATAGAATCTGGCGACCGATTAACACTTAAACTGACACTGCCGCGTATTAAAGTATTAAATTATCTTACTGGCAGACCGAGAATTTTATTTTAGAAGAAATCCCGATTCATATTTTCACATTTTAATGGGGTGAATGAAGAGATTTCTAAGATAGTCGGTTTTTTCGTAATGATACGGATTTAATTTAATTCGTTTCGAACATGGCAAATAGGCTCATTTATCTTTAGCCAGCGTTATTAATACGTACTAAAATCATAGTACGAATTTGCTAATTAGTGAATGGACAATTTTCATTATGGCAGTTTTTTGACTTTATAAAGGAGCATGATTGAAGATCACGTGAAATTAGTTTTTGATATCAGCAACTTGTTACGTTGAGTGTTTGATAAGCCCCTGAACTTATGAAAAAGACGGGCGAAAGATTTTACTTTACCAGCTCAACCAGTCGTTTTACTTCAACTTTAATTTCACGTTTTGAATCATTGAAACTTGACGCTTGAACCACGCTAAAAGACGACAAAGCCAAAGATGACGTCATGCACCATAATTCCGACAAAGTCTCTGTGAATTGATGATAGTGGATTTATGACACACCTAGAGCAATAATCGCATTGTTTTAGACCTAACCTATATATTACCCCACGGTGTGCCAGTCGACTCAGCGAGAAGACAAACGGTGTACGTAACACTACGCCACTCATTAACCATTATACCACCAAGGGAGACCGTCGTATTTCCGCTGCTCAACACGAGACCTGTGTTTCAGAATTGTCTTGGACAAAGAAAGAACTATGAAGACAAGAAAAGAAAACAAGGCAGAGGAAGTTAGCAGAAGCTCTTTGTCCGAACTCCAGAACTTGGCATTCAGGAACAAGGAGACTATTGTTGATCTAGCTACTCATCTCAGTAAAATAAACTCAAGATTAGAAGCTCTCGAGTTAAAGATTGGAGAACAAAGCCGTGAAAAACAATGTGTTGATGAGGGAGCTTCAATCCAATGCTACTGCCTTGAACAGAGGATTGATAAGATTGGGTCACTGATGACGCAATTCATGACGTCACAAGAGAACCCAGCCCCACTCACATGTCACGAGTCAAGCCCCCAAGGAAATATTGCCAGAGATAACACTCCAAGTGAGGGCGACCAGAGCGTCCTGACAAGACTACTGGCGCTGGAACAAAGATTCCAGAAAACAGACGAGGCCACTCTACAGAAGCAGAGCGAGGCATCCAGAATTAAGAGTGCCAGGAAGTTCAAGTCAGAGAACGCAATACTCTGGTCAGACACGATGAACGTGATTGATCGATTGATTGATCGATTGATTGATCGATTGATTGATCGATTGATTGATCGATTGATTGATCGATTGATTGATCGATTGATTGATCATATACGTATTTAGCTAATTGCATCGATTGAGTGATCGAAATAAAACCGATGTTCTTTAGCCTGCAAAGGTTTGCTAAACGCGTATATCCCTGTGCTAGTGTGCTGTTTGCGTTGTGCGCGGCGCGCTTTTTCAGGTTGCTTAACACGTTTGCTAAACACGTATGTCCCTGTTATCGTCGCGCTTCATCAGAACAGGGAAGCGCCGCGGCGCCGCGCGCGTTATACACACACCTATGCGGGTTTAGGACTTTAGGAATTCCCCAATGATCATGAATTCATGATGTGGCGCGCGCAGCGCGTACACAAACATATGCGAGCTTAGGAATGCAAAGGTGTGTGATGTGTGTTTATGCCATAGTGCCATACTGATTGCGGCGTGCGCGCAACGCGAGCACTGAGCAGGGATTTATGTTTTTAGCAAAAACCGACGCAGCACGCATCATAACCAATAACAAAACCGACGGCGCGCGCATTGTCTATCGATGATCATGATAGACCCTGCTGCAGAGAAATCAACGACGGAGATGCGACGCTCTGCAGATTTATAAAGTTAATTGGAATTAGTGTATTACCAAGCAAAGGGATTCCTTGATCAGATCATACAAATGTAATTTCTTTCGTAGGATGTTACCCTACCCTCGCGCGCGCGGCGCAACGTTCCACATTTGGACGTCACTTTGCGCCTTCAGAAGAAAGGGACGGACATCGCCCGTCGATAATTTCTTCTTCATTCATTTTCTCGTCTATGCTCTTTTTATTTGATCCACACTTTTTTCATCAGATAAATTTGTCATGTGGGAAGGGATTAGCTTTAGTAGAGCTTTTTATTGCATGACATGATTGCAACTGGCAAGAATCAAAAACTTTTTAGGGTTAACTTAACAACACTACTTTATACAATCAAATTTGAGCAGGTAGACGTATGTGCAATGACGCCCCCCAAGGGGAGGAAATGACGATGTGATCTGCAGCCAAGACAGCTTGAATCAAGAAGAATTCACCTCTCAGCTCTACTGTTGGTTATCTTCGAATTTGGTTATTGATCCTGTATATCTTCAGCATGGGTTCTTTCTTTGAATCAATTCAAACTGAGATAGCTCTCTCTTCAAAACACATTGAAAAAATTACTGGTCTGTTTAAAAATAAAAATGTTAATGTTGCACAGCTGAAGCAAAAGTTAGACAAGGATGAAATGGCAAATTTCATCTTTGATTTTATGAAAAGGACAGAGTGTTGTGTAGAGTTATTAAGAAAAGCAACCAGTGAAGTTGAATCAAATCAGAAGGAAAGTAAGGCTGCTGGAAACAGAATCATCCAGTTACAAGAGGAGTTATTGTGCACTAAAACAGACCAGATCAATAAGTTCCAGTCTATGGTTGATAACAAGCTCAAAGACACTATCAAAACAGAGATGAAGAGCTACAGTGATGCAGTTAAGAAAGATGCTGGTCAGACTTTAACATATAAGGAACATAAAGACTGCTGTTAAAGATATTGTGCAGAAGGGGTCTGAGGAGAGGGACAAAAACCTGATACTTTTTGGAGTTCCTGAGGAAGATGGTGAAGATGTGAAGGATAAGGTCAATAATATATTCAACAGTATAGATGTCAAGCCCAGGTTTGATGCAGCTCGTTTTGGAAGAGTTGAAGGGAAGAAACCTATACGTGTTACAGTGGAAAATAGTAAAATACTGAAACCGTGTTTGAGGTGCTAAAAGTGGCCAAGAACCTAAAGCAGGACCAGGCTTATAAAAGTGTCTTCATTAGCCTGGACAAGAGCCCAGAAGAACGTGCTGAGAGGAGGAAGTTGGTGCAAGAGTTGAAGAAGAAGATTGCTGAACACCCAAGGAAGAAATTTGTTATAAGACGGGGTGAAATTTGCTGTGCAATGGAAAATGAAGTAGTGTCATCTGAGCAGGGGGAAACAAGTGAAAAGGCTGCTGCAGGAATGGAAGTGAAACCCCAGTGGAGGCCCCCTCACTTCAAGAAACCTCCTGCTAGAAAGCCTGTTGATTCTGAGTCTTCAATAGACAGTTCGGACTATTGAAAGTTGTTATATTTTGTAATTTTAAAGGTTTCATCTTAAGTTTTAAAATGGAATCAGTACAAATTTTACCTGATGATGTCAATTCATGAGTGATCAGCAAGAATGACATACCATGAACAATATTGCTGTGTTTTGAGGATGAATGTTTGAGCACTGAAGGGTATCCTTTTGACTAGATTCCTTTATTTGTTTTCATCACCGCACGTTGAGGCGGAGCCTTTGATCAGGGCATTCAGAGTTATATATATATATATATATATAGGTTAGGTCTAAAACAATGCGATTATTGCTCTAGGTGTGTCATAAATCCACTATCATCAATTCACAGAGACTTTGTCGGGATTATGGTGCATGACGTCATCTTTGGCTTTGTCGTCTTTTAGCGTGGTTCAAGCGTCAAGTTTCAATGATTCAAAACGTGAAATTAAAGTTGAAGTAAAACGACTGGTTGAGCTGGTAAAGTAAAATCTTTCGCCCGTCTTTTCATTAGTTTAGGGGCTTATCAAACACTCAACGTAACAAGTTGCTGATATCAAAAGCTAATTTCACGTGATCTTCAATCATGCTCCTTTATAAAGTCTAAAATCTGCCATAATGGAAATTGGCCATTCACTAATTAGCAAATTCGTACTATGATTTTAGTACGTATTAATAACGCTGGCTAAAGATAAATGAGCCTATTTGCCACGTTCGAAACGAATTAAATTAAATCCGTATCATTACGAAATAACTGACTATCTTAGAAATCTCTTCATTCACCCCATTAAAATGTGAAAATATGAATCGAGATTTATTCTAAAATAAAATTCTCGGTCTGCCAGCAAGATAATTTAATACTTTAATAATCGGCAGTGTCAGTTTAAGTGTTAATCGGTCGCCAGATTCTATTGTACGTATCAGACGCATATTTTATTCATCTGTCAATGATTTTTAATTACGCGGTCTATGTTAAATTAACTACCAAAGTCACGTAATAAGTTCGTTTTCTGGCGCCAATTTTCGCTATTATTCGCGTTTACAGGGTTACATGCTCTCCATTTTACAGGTAGGCGTGGGCGGGGTTCTTGACAAGTAATCCCCTTGCTCGTCACGTCCTCGTCCCTCTTGCGGATGAGAAATGCTTCCCGTTTTTTCCAAAGTTGTTCGGATATGGACTGATTATGTGTAGCTTCCTCTGTCCACATCGACATGATCTCGTCCGTAACATCGTCGTTAAGATCCAAATCTTCAGCTCGCTGCTTGATTATCTCGTCCATTTCTCGTGTTCTGGCTTGATGGTGTTCCATGTACTGCTTCATTAGGGTAACATCCTCTTTGTACTTCCTTGAGGCCTGATTAATTTTCAGTTCTACTGCCGTGTTGCAGTCACTGGGGTTAATTCTAGGCCTGTACTTGAAAGGGAGGTAGTCCGGATGCTCTTCCATCCAAGCTTCATAGAGTTGGGACTTGCGTGAGTTCTGTAGGAATTTCCAGTAACTCTTCTTGCGAGCGTTCATCGTGTCTGACCAGAGTATCGCGTTCTCTGACTTGAACTTCCTGGCACCCTTAATTCTGGATGCCTCGCTTTGCTTCTGTAGAGTGGCCTCGTCTGTTTTCTGGAATCTTTGCTCCAGCGCCAGTAGTCTTGTCAGGACGCTCTGGTCGCCCTCACTTGGAGTGCTATCTCTGGCAATATTTCTTTGGGGGCTTGCCTCGTGACATGTGAGCAGGGCTGAATTCTCTTGTGACGTCATGAATTGCGTCATCAGTGACCCAATCTTATCAATCCTCTGTTCAAGGCAGTAGCATTGGATTGAAGCTCCCTCATCAACACATTGTTCTTCACGGCTTTGTTCTCCAATCTTTAACTCGAGAGCTTCTAATCTCGAGTTGATTTTACTGAGATGAGTAGCTAGATCAACGATAGTCTCCTTGTTCCTGAATGCCAAGTTCTGGAGTTCGGACAAAGAGCTTCTGCTAGCTTCCTCTGCCTTGTTTTCTTTTCTTGTCTTCATAGTTCTTTCTCTGTCCAAGACAATTCTGAAACACAGGTCTCGTGTTGAGCAGCGGAAATACGACGGTCTCCCTTGGTGGTATAATGGTTAATGAGTGGCGTAGTGTTACGTACACCGTTTGTCTTCTCGCTGAGTCGACTGGCACACCGTGGGGTAATGTATAGGTTAGGTCTAAAACAATGCGATTATTGCTCTAGGTGTGTCATAAATCCACTATCATCAATTCACAGAGACTTTGTCGGGATTATGGTGCATGACGTCATCTTTGGCTTTGTCGTCTTTTAGCGTGGTTCAAGCGTCAAGTTTCAATGATTCAAAACGTGAAATTAAAGTTGAAGTAAACGACTGGTTGAGCTGGTAAAGTAAAATCTTTCGCCCGTCTTTTCATTAGTTTAGGGGCTTATCAAACACTCAACGTAACAAGTTGCTGATATCAAAAACTAATTTCACGTGATCTTCAATCATGCTCCTTTATAAAGTCGAAAATCTGCCATAATGGAAATTGGCCATTCACTAATTAGCAAATTCGTACTATGATTTTAGTACGTATTAATAACGCTGGCAAAGATAAATGAGCCTATTTGCCACGTTCGAAACGAATTAAATTAAATCCGTATCATTACGAAATAACTGACTATCTTAGAAATCTCTTCATTCACCCCATTAAAATGTGAAAATATGAATCGAGATTTATTCTAAAATAAAATTCTCAGTCTGATGTAATCTACATGCAAGTAAAATTTAAGAAGATTGTCAACAATTAGCCCTAGATATTTATAGGATTTGCACTCTTTAACAGAGTAATTACTAAAGATATTGATTTTCACCCCAAATTGAATAGTATTAAAGATAGTATCAAAGATAAGTATCTTGGTTTAAGTGGTGCCAGGGTAAAGTGGTGCAAGGGAAAACTGATGTCAGGGAAAACTGGTGACAGGGTGAAGCAGTGGCAGGGTAAACTGCTGTCATTGTTAATTTGTGTCAGGGTACAGTGGTGTCATGGTTAATGTGTGTCAGGGAAAACTGCTGCCAGGGCTTTGTGGTTTCTGGGTGAAGTGTTGTCGGGGTTAAGAAGTGCCATAAGTGGTGTGAGGGTAAGGTGGTGTCATTGTGAAGTGGTGCCAGAGTAACATGGTGCCAGGAATATTGGTGTCAGGGAAAACTGCTGTCCGGGTTTAATGGTTTCACAGTAAGCACTGAAACAATTGGAGATGTTACATGAAAAATATAGAAATGGTACAGTAACTGGGTCTATAGATTGCTGAAATATCGATTGAAATTAAATCAAAATTTGACTTATAACATCAAGAGCATTTACATGGATAGCTCAATTATCCATGAAGCTTTTTTTTATTGCTGAATAGATAAGATAAGATAAGATAAAGCATCTGGGCAACACAATTAGGTGAAAGCACTAATCAGCACACTTCTATTCATCGAAATAAATAAATAAAATGATTGATAGAATATTTTGATTTAATACTGACATAATTACAAATTAGAGATCATTGATTCAACATTAACATTTATTTCAAAATAAGTGCCCATGATTCAAAAAGAAAAATAAATCAATAAACTTTTTATAAGATTCATTTGAATAATAACTGCCCAAAGCTAAACTAGCAAAAAATAATTCGACTCAAATACTTCAACTCTAATAATTCGACTCAAATATTTTTTTAAAGAATTCTATAATTAGCGCGCCATTGTGCCGTGGCCGTGTATGGTGGCCGAGGTGGCTCACTTGAAAATAATTTTTCATGTTTTTGAAAAAGTGAGCCATTTCGGCCACCGCGTGGCCGAGCTGGCTCACCTATATTTTTCCAACTTTGATGCAAAATTTAAATGTCAATTTTAATCCGAAAAAACAAAATTCGGCATGTATCTGAAACTAGAAAAGTTGCTCTTTCCAACGGTGTAAAGGTTAGGACCAACCGACCCAAAATGGCGGAGTTATAGCGCTCCAAAAAAGTGGGACGCCTCGGCCACGCGGTGGCCGAACTGGCTCACTTGTAGTTTCAGTCTTCAAAGTGAGCCACGCCGGCCACCGCGTGGCCGAATTGGCTCATTTGAAGAGCAACAAATGCGCGTTTCATACGTACGTGGTATATTAAAACGCTTTCGCGCCGTACATACATCAGCTAATATTGTGGCAAATTTTGACGCGCATTCACAGATTGACAGAACCGTATAATCTGGAACCAGCACTCAACGAGGAGGGTATCGATCCTCTTCCAAGCCAACCTGTTGCCTTGCTTTCGGTTGACCACGATTTCATCCCACTCACCAAACCCTAACCATATCATCCATCCAAATTCATAAAACCACACTTCTCATTAACTTCTGCGTGTATGGGAAATATTACAAATGAAGTGGGCTCATTTCAACCGCTGGTATGTACTCATCAGTCAAAAGCATCCAATGGGTAATAAAATGAGTCAGTTAGGTCCCAAAGCCTTCCATGGTGGAAATAACAACGTATCCAAAGAACCCTTCATAGTTTACCCAACGTATTTTCCATCGTGACTTTTCACTGATGAGCACACATAGCCGGAAGTCGGAACGTCTGATAGTCTATTTTTGTACTTTGCGTGCCCCAAGCAAGGTTGCCCTCTTCGCCTTAATTCAAGATATGCTCCGCCGTTATTATAGTAAGCGTGCAAAACTACCACAAAAGTTCAGATTTAAGCACATTGGAACTACTTTGGGCAAGGCCGGGAAATTTGAACAAGGAAGTGTACCCAATTATGTGTATGGAAATTAAGGGTAGAAATATCAGTAAAGGCGCAAAAGGGGTCACCAAGTTAGAAGTTGATACTTAAACTTCTGTGTCTATTGATCAACATTTGGAGCACGCATCGCACATGAAAAAGCTCGAGAGTAGAATTAAGTAAGTTTCATCAAACAAATTGAACAAAGAGAAACACAGTTATGGCTGTAATTTTCGAATATCAGGTTGATGTTTACAACAAACTACAATTAGTAGTTAATAATAGAATGTCTCTGAGCGACATGAGAAAGTTTAGCTTTAGGAATGAACGATATTAGTGACTAATTTGGAAGATTATGCAATGCTGTTATAAGCACATATTAGTCGGCATAAGTTCAAGAAAATTCTAAATCATTCCCTTGTCACAGTTGCTATTTAATATAATGTTAACAAAAAATAGCAATATCAAACTTTAAACTTTGAAAGAAATATTGAACTTAGAAATAAATTTTCTTTCAAAATTTAGCTGTAACGATAGGATTGTATGAAATGTCAATATATAAGCACACCAAAGCTAAATCTTAAGCTTAAGAAACGCAATTTTCGCCACTTAACTGCTTATACAGTAGCCTCACGACAATAATTTCAAGTTAGTAATTTCTAGTTACGTTCGGCTACCATGGTACTGCCTCTCTTTGCACTCTAATCAAAATGTGCTGTTGGCTTTAAATAATGTATTCTCTGCGCGTTAGGTACATAAAAAGTGGAGAGATACACTAAGCAGTTAGGCCATGGTTTGCGTTGTGCGCGGCGCGATTTTTCATGATTGCATCACGTTTGTTAAACACGGTATGTCCCTTTATCGTCGCGCTCTTTTCATCAGAACAGGAAGTGCCGCGGCGCGTGCGCGCGCAGTATACACACCTATGCGGCTTTAGACTTTAGTGAATTTCAATGATCGCGAATTCATGATGGTGCGGCGCAGCGTACACAAACATATGCGAGTTTAGGAATGCTGTGTGTGTGATATGCCATAGTGCCATACTGATTGGTGGCGTGCGCAACGCGAGCACTGAGCAGGGATTTATGTTTTTAAAAACCGACGCAGCACGCATCATAACCAATAACAAAACCGACGGCGCGCGCATTGTCTATCGATGATCATGATAGACCCTGCTGCAGAGAAATCAACGATTCTGAGATGCGACGCTCTGCAGATTTATAAAGTTAATTGAATTAGTGTATTACCAAATGATTCCTTGATCAGATCATACAAATGTAATTTTTTCGTAGATGTTACCCTACCCAGGCGCGCGGCGCAACGTTCCACATTTGGACGTCACTTTGCGCCTTCAGAAGAAGGGACGGACACGCCCGTCGATAATTTCTTCTTCATTCATTTTCTCGTCTATGCTCTTTTTATTTGATCCACACTTTTTTCATCAGATAAATTTGTCATGTGGGAAGGGATTAGCTTTAGTAGAGCTTTTTATTGCATGACATGATTGCAACTGGCAAGAATCAAAAACTTTTTAGGGTTAACTTAACAACACTACTTATTACAATCAAATTTGAGCAGGTAGACGTATGTGCAATGACGCCCCAAGGAGGAAATGACAATGTGATCTGCAGCAAGACAGCTTCAATCAGAAGATTCACCTCTCAGTACTCCTGTTTGCTATCTTCAATTTGGTTATTGATTGTGTATATCTTCAGCATGGGTTCTTTCTTTGAATCAATTCAAACTGAGATAGCTCTCTTCAAAACACATTGAAAAAATTACTGGTCTGTTTAAAAACAAAATGTTAATGTTGCACAGCTGAAAAAAGTTAGACAAGGATGAAATGGCAAATTTCATATTTGATTCTATGAAAAGGATGGAGTGTTGTGTAGAGTTATTAAGAAAAGCAACCAGTGAAGTTGAATCAAATCAGAGGAAAGTAAGGCTGCTGAAACAGAATCATCCAGTTACAAGAGGAGTTATTGTCACTAAAACAGACCAGATCAATAAGTTCCAGTCTATGGTTGATAACAAGCTCAAAGATACTATCAAAACAGAGATGAAGAGCTACAGTGATGCAGTTAAGAAAGATGCTGGTCAGACTTTAACAATAAGGAACATAAAGACTGCTGTTAAAGATATTGTGCAGAAGGGGTCTGAGGAGAGGGACAAAAACCTGATACTTTTTGGAGTTCCTGAGGAAGAAGGTGAAGATGTGAAGGATAAGGTCAATAATATATTCAACAGTATAGATGTCAAACCCAAGTTTGATGCAGCTCGTTTTGGAAGAGTTGAAGGGAAGAAACCTATACGTGTTACAGTGGAAAATACTGAAACTGTATTTGAGGTGCTAAAAGTGGCCAAGAACCTAAAGCAGGACCAGGCTTATAAAAGTGTCTTCATCAGCCTGGACAAGAGCCCTGAAGAACGTGCTGAGAGGAGGAAGTTGGTGCAAGAGTTGAAGAAGAAGATTGCTGAACACCCAAGGAAGAAATTTGTTATAAGGCGGGGTGAAATTTGCTGTTCAGTGGAAAATGAAGTAGTGTCATCTGAGCAGGGGGAAACAAATGAAAAGGCTGCTGCAGGGATGAAAGTGAAACCCCAGTGGAGGCCCCCTCACTTCAAGAAACCTCCTGCTAGAAAGCCTGTTGATTCTGAGTCTTCAATAGACAGTTCGGACTATTGAAAGTTGTTATATTTTGTAATTTTAAAGGTTTCATCTTAAGTTTTAAAATGGAATCAGTACAAATTTTACCTGATGATGTCAATTCATGAGTGATCAGCAAGAATGACATACATGAACAATTTGGCTGTGTTTTGAGGATGAATGTTTGAGCACTGAAGGGTATCCTTTTGACTAGATTCCTTTATTTGTTTTCATCACCGCACGTTGAGGCGGAGCCTTTGATCAGGGCATTCAGAGTTATATATATATATATATATATAACTTTAAGCTAGTGAACCATTTTGTGAAACATCTTGATGAGAGGATTGGTTTGAACAGTTCAGTTTCATGCTCTTAACTTATTTCACAGTGATTTCATACTCTTAAGTTATTATCACAGTATTTTTATCACTGAGTTGTTTATGCAAATTCAGTTTATTTATGAATGGTAACAATGAGTAATGGGCACCTGAGTTAAATGGTGCGTATTAGTGTTACCTATTGTTCTTGATAATCGTCTATGTGAAGAGAGATGGTTAAATACCATTATCCTTATGTTATGTTATGTTATGCAGTTGATTGAAAAATTTTTTCTGTTCTACTCAATTCAAAGCTCACAATTATCAAACTCAAATTTCGCAGTTTCATGATTGCATATATTTTCATTCTATTTTTACCACCAAATTCTGCACAAACTTTGGTGGTACCATATTTTTATTTTTAGAGGTGTAAGATAATAGATAAAACATCTATTAAGATTGGGAAGTGTTGATGCAACTATCTGAAGCATTATATGTTGACATTAAGACTGTATTGGTGTATATGACACTAGGTGACATTTTCACAAACTGTGTGGTGGTTGAATACCATAAATTATATATTTTCTATATATTTTATGTGGTCTGTCAGTCTGTGGGACTTTTGTGTGCTGGGCCAGTTAAGCATGGAAATTTGGACATTTGCAGAGGCTAGGAATGGTTCAAAATCAATTCATTTAAATGATTGTTGCCACATAGAGCAATTTGTTTATCCTTCATTTATTTATTCTTTAATTGTTGATATACTTCACAATCAAATGTTCATTTAAATTTCACTCTCTATTGCATAGAATATCAGGATGATTCTGACAATAATTCTAATGCTTCTCTTTGGAACTCTTGATTCATGGGATTACTGCATCATTGGAGCTGGTCCTGGAGGTAATAGTAATGGATTATAACTTAGTATAAATGAATCAATCACAAATTGTTCATTAATCATTTAATTAATCTGATGTTACTCATGTTTGAGTTCAAGTTCAGAGTTGGAGAAAAGTTCTTGTAGATCATTATAACTTACAACACAACACATATTAAATTGACTAACTGAGGATGTGTTGAGGCTGCTCCTCGGAGATCCTGAAGATGATTCATAGCTTTTCATAAAGTCAATCTTAAAGTTATGAATCGAAACTGTCAGTTGATATTGTGGAGTAGTTATTTGGCTTGAATCATTATTGTTACTTTCAATGAAAGACAGCAGTTTTATTAGATATATATCATGTAAGCTGTTATTCTTTGTATTTTTGAAGGTATACAAAGTTCACATAATTAGATAATTATATTACTTTTGTTCCAGGTCTTCAAGTAGCATATTACCTACAAAAAACAGGGCTCGATTATGTTATCATTGAAAGAAACACAGTGCCAGGTGAGTTATCATATAACCCAGGTGCAAAAAGTACCTTGGATTCAATGCAACAAACATTAAAAAAGCACCCAAGCTAGGGTTTCCATTATCTACTTGAAATCTTTTATCTAGATAAATAGATAATTTTTTCGCAATTATCTAGATTATCTAGATAATCTAGATAATTTTTGAATCCGAAATTTGCACATATTTGACACAATTTTCAACGTAAGAAATACACAACTGTTGTAGTGGAGTATCATCCAACAACTAGCTGTCGGTATTCATATTGTTGCTTACAGAATTCATATTGTTGGTTATTAAAATGTATGATATTAATGGCCACCTTATGTTCATATTTTGATATCAAATGAAGTTCAGGAAATTCATTGTTTCTGATTGATTGAGTTCAAATCAGAAATCACCCATAACAGAGTAACAACAACCTCATCTACCAATTATTTGCTATAAACACTTGCATTATTCATCGGAAAGGAGTCAATTAATGATGAATTAAGGTTGATTTCATGATGATGCCCTCGGAGAGTCGGAGTTGCTGGAATGAGAATAAGAGAATAAGAAAGAAGGAATAAAATTTCCTCATTGAATCACCATAACATACCAAAGTTAACGTTTGCTCGAGCTGGATGCTTTGCTAGTTTAATGTTGGATATTTTGAGGGTAAGTTTTAAACACTCAATCACTTTGCAATAGCTGGAGACTACTTTCGTACAGATTTTCATCCTATATTTTGAAAAGGGCGCCAATATCTTGTGACAGAATATAGTGGAGCAGAATATCGAGAGTTATTACTTTATTATCATTAAGAGTAAAGGAGTAAGTATTCAACTTTTACTCTTTTAGTTCGTTAGAGTGACAAAATATGACGATTTGTATGGTGTAATAAGATCCTTTGAACATTGCCTTCTAGTTCTCAAGTTTTGTCGTTATTCATTTCAATATGACAAAGGTCAAATTATAAATTTAACAGAATAACAGATTGTACTTGAAGTCGAACAATCTGTCCATGAACCTGGGAGCCCTGAATATGAAGCAATGTTCATAGAAGTATGAAGTGAGTAGTCCAAGTCCATCTATGCATAGCCATTTAAGGTTTCTTATTACCTTAGATCTCCAAAACGGATATGAAAATGAACAGAACAGAAATTTGGAATATTTTAAGTCCAATAATCATTAAAAAAGTTCTAGAAAATGGTGAATTTGGCTGAAATTTCTCGACAAAAGGGATATGAAGTTTATCTAGATATCTAGTAAAAATTATCTAGATAAATAGACAAAGATTTTTTGCAAATTATCTAGATAATCTTATCTAGATAATATCTAGATGGAAACCCTAACTCAAGCTTGGTGTAATACACAGCCCCATAATGAGGAATACTGATAAGATGAGGATTAATTGATTGTTGTATAGAGAAAGAAATCTTCAAATTTAAATCTGCTTTCTACAAACAGTTTATCTATGCTTAAGGTACATTATCCTTCCTGATATCAATCCTAGGTTCATTTTTTGAAGTCTACCCACGTCGGCGAACACTGATCTCCATCAACAAGCGATACACTGGAGAAACAAACACAGAGTTCAACATGAGGCATGATTGGAACAGCCTACTTAGCGATGACCCTGAGATGGTTTTCACTCGATACAGCAAGGAAATGTTTCCGCCAGCTGATTCTCTTGTAAGTAATAGATTTAAGATATTTTACCTGTTTGATTGTAAACATTTCATGTGTCAAGGGCTATTCAATTGTTGAAAGTGAACCAATCATGTCTTATCTGTGCTTTCTGGCTTAGATCTTTCATATTTGTTGGATGTTGGTGTTACAAGAACTAAGAAGTTTACCTTTTTTTCAGTCAATTTAAGCATTGGCTATCTAACAATATTGCACTGCTAGATGATAATTAAAGCTTTACCATAATTCTTTTTCAGTTGGATTATTTTCGTGATTATGCAGATAAGTTCAAGCTAAACATTCACTATGGCACAAATGTGGAAAATGTGATACAGGAATCAGCAGAACACAGTTTTATTCTCACAACAAAAGATTCTGGGATCTATTCTTGTAATTATGTGGTGGCTAGGTGAGGTTCATTACATTCTTGCTGGTTAAAAGTGACTGAATGCTTGAAGTCTTGTTATGGTGAATCTGGGGTGTTGTTGGTCCATATTTTTGATGTATTGTCTATATCAATCCAGAATAAACTGATTAAAATTGCAGAAAAGGGCATTTAAGTGAAAGTACCTGCCTATTTCATACCTTTATCAATTTCAGTACAGGGATATCGGTTCTAAATCAGTTCAGTAAGAATAACTTAAGAGGGAAGGAACTTATTGAGGTAAATGCTGTAGCTTCTGTGCGTTTAATAGCTGGGCTGTTATAAACGCTTGTCTGCTTTACATATTCTTTCAATGTTTAAGTTCAAATGGCAAGCTGCTCAAACCAGATTAAATATGTAGGTACCTACTTACCTAAAAGCTTAAACAGAATGACTGAACTACCTATAACAGAGTATTTAGGGAATCTAAGTAGGGGATTTGTCATTCTTATATCTAACTGAATTATACAGAAATAACCACACTTTGTAAATACATAAATATCTTTAGCGGTAATCTATCATTACAAACATTCAACGGTACTATCAGTTGAGTAGTTACTTTTGTAGAGCATCAAAAAGCTGTGCACAAAGCTTACTTTCCGTTCAAATTATCGTATCATTTGACCTTGTAATGAGTTGGAATTACTCCCAGCTCTTTGTTCGTAACTCTGCTGGTAGCTGCATTTTGTGTACATGACTTGGTATCATGGCCCACGTGTGAAAATGGGGAGCCTAATGATTTACATAGAACAGTAACTTGAAATTCAGCGAATTTCTCCCAGCTTTAGATCATGTGTCTCACACCGCGAGGATAGTTGTTTGAAGCAATTTGTTGCAAAGCATTGGCAGGCTTGAGGCTGCTTGACTCAACAATATGCAGCATTTCTCATCACGATGTGTATTCTCCAGGTCAAGTATAGGTCTAACATAACCATCTGATGTAGGAGTGTTGAGTATTGAGTAATTACTGATACAGGAGGGCGGGGAGGGGAGAATGGGGAGTTGCTGCTGAGACAGGAGGGCGGGGAGGGGTGAATGGGGAGTTGTTGCTGAGACAGGAGGGCGGGGAGGGTGAATGGGGAGTTGTAACCCTGCCGGTTGTATGAATGATGGATTATGTCATCCGATAGCCAATTTAAATCCCACTACCTAGAAAGTGACTTACTTTAATGCGCTATGACAGAACGTCTGCCTTATATCCGCACTTTAAACATGACGTATTTCCCAAGACGTATTGAGTGTTTTACCACAGAACAACAAACATCTGTCTTTAAGGCATTCAAATGATATACACCTTCTGTAAACTCAAAATCATTCCGTAAGTTTATACGCATCTTATGATTTAAGTATCTGATTTTGTATTTCGGTCATAGCATCTTAGCATGAATATTGGATTCCGGAAGTAAGTCGTAACATGAATTTAGAAACATGTAGTTCATTGATCCACAGACCGATATAATATCAGTGGGAGATATTAGATAAGTTACAGAAGCTAATTAACTTGCAGCTATACCAAAATTTAAAGGGTTAAATGTGCACTACAGCTATTGTATATCTTTCACCCACAAAACGCATGATTTAGGGCACAACAAGTCCCACCAATTAGCTAATTGAAGAATATGATTGCAGATAGAAACCTTACTCCCTGTTGATTGTTTGACTCCAAAACTACCGTTACTCAGTGATTCATAATGGAGAAGATCCCATACAAACTTTTGTGAATCTAAAAGTCTCAGGATCATACATTCAATGATCAATAGCTGTTGGTGACACACTGTAAACAAGATATAGGGACAGCACCGATCTCTAGTTCCATCGGACCAGTGATTGATAATCTTGTGTAGATACAGCATCGATCTCTAGTTCCATCGGACCAGTGATTGATAATCTTGTGTAGATCACAGAACCTGTGATTGATAATAACTCATGATAGCATGATATGTGGTATTGAGTTCCCATCGTGATACAGCTACCTACCTCCTCCAGTCCTCCTCTTGTCTGCTGTACAATGTAATTAGACATGATGGCTAATTCTAGCTGGTACAATACTTATTATCGGTCGTATCATGGCCCTCAGCTGCAAAAATCATAGGAAAATGCCTTCCCAATTCACACTCCGGTTGTGCATTGGACCAGTGTTTCATTTACTATAAGCTCAATATTTTATTATAGTTGTTCATTCTTTTACCTTTGTACCACCAAAAACGATATCAATTAAATAGCCATCAACAATAACTTCACTGCAGTACCCTTTTCTAACTGACAATCTTTTCAGGGTTATGACACAGTAACGCATGATCCTGAGCAGTTTGAGGGGCAGAAGGTTCTCATCCTTGGTAAAGGTTGGTAGAAATATGGAATAAAATTGATCATATTTATTTTGGGTTTCCCGAAAAAACTCAAGTGTCCCCAAAATTTAATTCTATATTGATACTATCGCCCTTACATTCTTGTGAACTAAGTCAGCTCAAAATTTCTTCTTTTCGCTTACCACCATCCATCCTAATGATTTTGTCAGTAAATAAAACCATTTTCACATTGTGCCAGTGATGCTGTGCCAAAAGAGAATAGATTAATCACTTTTCTCAGTATTCATTAAACTATGCGACTCCTATTTAACATTTAACGATTCGTGGAGTCATTTAATCCTAAGCTTCGTAACCCAATCCACTTCCATCAGGTAACTCTGCGTTTGAAACAGCGGATCTGATTTACGGACATACAAGCTTCGTACACCTCTTTTCAAGGTAAAAATAACATGATTCTATGATCGTCTCAGCAAAATGTGCAGCTGTTCCCAATCCTCAAGATTGAGATTTCTGCAATTTGGAGTTGTGCAATCTTAAAATGAGAGTGCATCAATATGAGAATCTGACACATGAATGGTACTCGAATCGGTAAATCCAATCTAAAGTTATAACTATTTGAAGGATTGCAATTTAACAGCGAATATTTTTGAAAAATGGTGCTCCTCTGAGAGGATCGTTTTGATTGAATCACAAAGTATGACAAACTCTTACTATGGTCAACAGCGTGAATACCCAAAGGTTCAAATACCTCGTTAACATTGACACCACTTCTTACAGGAACAGAGTGAAACTTTGCTATCATTGACACAACTCCTCACTTTGCTAACATTGACACCACTTCTCACTTTGCTAACAGTGACACCACTTCTCACTTTGCTAACATTGACACCACTTCTCACTTTACTAACATTGACACCACTCCTAACTTGGCTGAGTTTGACACCACTTCTCACAGAGACCGAGTGAAACTGTCCTGGAACACGCATTACGTTGGAGATGTGAGGGGAGTCAATAACCAACTCCTTGACACCTACCAGCTCAAATCCCTTGACGCTTTGATAGGTCAGTGTTGCTAACATTGACACCACCTACTTGTCTCAAATCCCTTGACGCTTTGATAGGTCAGTGTTTAGCTCCTTCTCACCTACCAACTCAAACCACTTCTTGACTGCTTTGATAGACACCACTCCAGTGTTTAGCTATCATTGACACCCACCAGCTCAAATCCTTGACGCTTTGATAGGTCAGTGTTTGCTAACGTTGACACCACCAGCTCGTCCCTTGACGCTTTGATAGGTCAGTGTTTTTCTTCCAGAGACACGAGTGAAACTGTCCTTGACGCTTTGATAGGTCAGTGTTTAGCTCCTTGACACCTACCAGCTCAAATCCCTTGACGCTTTGATAGGTCAGTGTTTCCTTTCTATAAATCTAGTTCATAAGTTCAGTGGATTGGGCGATGTCATTCTAAACTTGTTATTTTACTTTTACTCGACTGCTGACTTACACTCAAAACCTGATGCATTGTATTTTGTGTTATTACCAAGACTTGACACCAAGTCGTTTGAACAACACCTAAAACTACCACGTTACTTCTTACTTTCAATTAGTGATTGCTGTAAAACGAGTTGATCGTTGTTAAAAGCTCTATGGGCTGCCTGCCAGTATAGACCGCGTGCAAGTAACTGCTTAAACTACCAGTTCGATTTCATCGATTCAACATTTTAAATCGTTAAAATGACATCGTTCTCCTCCGTATACAATACCCCGCGCACGAAAAATAGGCGGTTTTTTCAATTAATGGTGCATGAGACGGCCACATACCAGCCAATCTCATCACGGATTCAATTAATGAGCCCCATGAAGTGTGATGAAACTATACCACGAGCGCAAAAAAGGCGGTATTTTAAACAATCTGGCAGTGCGCACAATGTTAATGACATCATTGCGGCCGCCTATTTATTCTGAGCGCACATTACAGCTCCTCAAATACTGTTTAGTTTTATCATTTGATGCACTGCATCACATATAGTATGCATCTATCTGGTACTTATAAACCACTTACAAACTTTAAACCGGGAGGTTTCCTAAACACAAAGCGATCTATAAGCATACACATCCGATAGGATGCAGCTGGCAAGTTGCCAAATGCTAATGACGTCATTATCATGGCTTATAGTGGTGCTTCATTGCCGTTAAACATTCTGTCATCCGTACATGACCCGTAATATGCCTACTATTCGTTAAACGAGAGGAGACGCGGTCACTGAACTGTAATCGTTGTCATAATGGCAAGGTAAATAGTCGTGGTATTATTTAATACTTTAAGTATTTATACGGATTTATAAGCAAGCTGATGGTTATATAAATACTGGAAGCTGCCATGAAGTTGCTTTATATTTTATAGAAGTTGCTCCATATCATAGAGAGTGAGAGGGTTTTACCTATTGTGTGATAGCTGCTTGATTTGATAATGGGCTAATTGGTCTCTCGTAAGTGTTTTTGGGTGGAACTGCCGAAATTCTGTAGATCAAGATTCAAGTTGGAAGGATACCAGCAACAAGAATCAGGTAAGCAAGTATCTGATAGTTCTATACTATAAACTTATAAAGGAGGGGCACCCCCGCGGCCGCACAGGTGGACTCGAAAGAGACCACCTGCAAGCTTAGTAAAACATCCAAATGGGTTCCAGTCGAACACTCCGAGGGAAACTGTTCAGTTAAGTTCCGCTCACCCTTCGTCCCTCCAGGGTGGGTGAGGCTCATTGCACCAAAAAAGTAGATAATCTGCAAATCTATGTTGTAAAGAAAAATTGAAGTGAGTTGCCGAATTTTCTACTTGATTAGCTGGTTTTTCAAAGTCACTTGATGATCAGCTTATTAATTCGAAAATTCTCTATTCTCTTAGAAGTCCATATATCGAATTGTCACAAACACTTGAGAAGTTGAGTGCAAAAAATGATTGATATCAGCCTCATTCTAAGAATTCTGTATTCTCTAAGAATTCCACCTAACCTTTTATCGATTCATTTAAACAGCTTTACCAATATAACAATATCATCATAAGTAGCAAGTAAATAGTAAACACTTGCATCATAAAATCAATTTTAGCAAAATGAGCATGTCATACTATGTAAATACCTACAATAAATCTGTTTCCCTCAAATTCTCAGTTGTTATATTAGGATTTAGCAACCTGTCACAAAAGAGACGAATTGAAGTGATGGGTGAGGGGAGAGGGGTGAGGGTGAGGGGTGAGGGTAAGGGGTTGGTGAGGGGTTAGGGGGTGAGGGGTTAGGTGAGGGGTTGGGGTGAGGGGTGAGGGGTTGGGTGAGGGGCTGGGGTGAGTAACCCTATCTAACACTCCCTGCTCTCTCAGAAGCAGACCTAGATTCGGGGGAGTGGAGTGTAGAGCAGGCTAATGGGTTACGGTGAGGGGTCAGGGTTTAGGGGTGTGAGGGGTTGGGGTGAGGGGTTGGGGTGAGGGGTTAGGGGTGAGGGCTTGGTGAGGGGTGAGGGGTGAGGGGTTGGGTGAGGGGCTGGGGTGAGTAACCCTATCTAACACTCCCTGCTCTCTCAGAAGCAGATCTAGATTCGGGGGAGTGGAGTGTTGAGCAGGCTAATGGGAAGCTGTACCTCCACCTGAAGGATCAACCTGAGGATGATAATTCCTGGGGACCATACGATAGGATCATCAACTGTCTCGGATTCAACGTGAGGCATATGTTGGGTTTTCGTTTCGTTTTCTCTCTTTCTTTTTCTGATTTCTATTAAATGTGAAATAAGTATCCCATGTTTCGTTTTTCCCGTTTTTTGTCACAATGGAACATATTCGACCATCGTGGAAGTCGTGAAGCTTAAATACTATTTAAGCTTAATGGTATTAATGGTGTTGTATTTCCTTATTTTAGTTTGGTACTGGAAGCTCTGATAAATTAATGGGTCTCGTCTATTCCCTTACGGTTTCACTGAGAATTCAGTGTTTAAAATATACCATCTTAATGGTGATTTTAAACTGATAAAGAAGCGAGCATCTAAATGAGTAGTGTTACCCTGGTAACCAGTTCAATAGAAAACCAGCAGAGCTTTGATTAGGAAATCCTCAAAACACCGATGATATATATTTCTACGTTCCCCGCAACGTCATCAAATTCATATCATTCTAAAGCATGGTGATTTCTTTACTCTCACCTGGGAGTTCAATTCTTGGATTCCTCTGAATTACTTGGAGCTATGAACTTTCAATAACTCACGGATTCTCCCCTCTCAGTTTGACCCCGTTCCGTTTGTGAACCTAACAAAGTCGGCCCCTGAAGAAGAGGAAGTGAATGAGGAAGAGGAAAGGAGGAGAAGGAAATACCCTGGGATGGGATGGGACTTCCAGTCAACTGACACTCCCAACCTTTACTATGGTATTTACTATTTTACAGCTCATTCTATACCCACATTCTGAATCGATGCCATCGATATACCATTCCAAACCATCAACATGATCGATGACCAAACTCTTTTTTAATCTCTGAGTCACTGTTTGTCTCAGCTGGGACGATTACTCACGGGATAGACAAGCGACTGTCATCGGGGGGATTTATACACGGATTCAGATACACCGCCCGATCATTGGCATGGTTACTTGCTGCCCGTAACCATGGTATCAGGTACGATGTCATGGTAACTTTGCAAAGGAGCAAAGCACCTTCACAAGTTCATTTCTTAATGAACTTGTAAATTTAGTTATGATATTGGGTTTGATTTTATTCTTACTCCTACAATATTAACATATTATCCATGTTCAGGTGGCCCAGCTTTACCATTCCTCTGCACGGAGTTGCTACTAGCATCATGAAGAGGATGAATGAGATGAGCGGACCTTACCAGGTTCGTTAAAACCTTGTAGTGATTAGAACCAAATGTTACTGATAAACGTGAATGTAGAAATGATGAACCCAAGATTGAGATTCTTTTCAATTCTTCCTCGCTATTCATCCTCTCCCACTAACTGTCTGCATTCTCACATCTTTCCATCCCCTTGTTCCCACTCAGATGTTCTAAATGTTCCTAATCCCATTTCCCACTGACATGCTCCCTATTCCCTATTCCCACTAACATGTTCCCTAATTCCCACTCAGATGTCCCCTATTCCCTAATTCCCACTCAGATGATCTAAATGTTCCCTATTCCCATTTCCCACTCAGATGTTCTAAATGCTCCCTATTCCCATTTCCTTATCCCTTATTCCCTAATTCCCACTCAGATGTTCTACGTGTTGGTGGATGTGTACATTAGGTGGGATAATGACAACGTTGAAGTGCTGTACAACGTTCCTCATGGCATGCTCCACCGTATTCATGGTCAGTCACTCCTCCTTCTATCTTACAGATTCATAGATAACAGGGATGTTTTACTTTTATGCTTAGATGGCTTCCGCATGGATCAAACTGTAATTTGTATTCGAACCTTGAGCAAATATCATGAACTTTTAGCAAATATGATGGACCCAAAATTAATATTTGGCGCTCTGAATCTTCATCGATGCTACAGATTCCAGTTTTCAGCGCTAAAATGATTATAATGAACACTCAAACCCTCCCCTTAGAGCTGCTAGGAGAATCTTACAAGGAGGGAGAAGAAGATACAAAACACTGGGATATGATAGTAGTGAGGCTGGAGTATGGGGCACATTACTCCAAAGTGGGGGGCGACCCCTTCACCAGGGACAGAGTAGAGGTTTGTATAGCTAAGGAAGGGATATTTCAGTGACTATGATGACAGGGGTTTCGGAGTTTTGTTTGGCGAAATATAGGGATTTAAGATTATTTCTAGTTCTCAAAAAATGCCCACGTCTCTTGAAAGGTTGTAAGGTTCTTGTATGTAACAGCAGATGCCACACTTTGAGAGAGTACGTAAACAGTTATTTCCCATTTCCTTATACTGCACAGTATCTCAATCTCTAAAGTTTGAGTACTGAGCAACTGAACATCATGACAGTTTAAATTTCAATATATCATTCCATAGAACATAGAATACGGATATTATGCGGACACGCCCACTGTCCCACTATCAAAGCTTATAGCAGGAGAGCATTAACTCAACCATATTTCTAAGATATAGATTCCAGACACTAGATTGCAATGGACTTGCAGACCTAGAATTTCGGTATTTAATTTATAACCCTACTCACTCTCATCTAACTTTGACTTCTTAACTCTTCATACCTTCTTAACTCCTCTTAAAACGCTGAATTGAATAGTTGTACAGTTGACAGGGCATAAAACTCACAAAGACCTTGTCCAGGCTCCTCTAAGAATTAGAAGTAGAACTATTTGGTTTAGTGGCACTCATATCATGCAGGACTTGCTGTATAGTTGGTGATGGGGGATGAGGCAATTATTATAGCTGGAAATGGTGAATTGCTTTCGTTCAGCAACTATCATTCGAACTAGGACTTCGCTCTGAGATCAGCTATGCACTTTAGATGTGAAAACTACGTAACTTGTCGCTGTAAAGAGTTATCTCGAAAATTTGGAACATTTCAACTAATGCCCCATTTCCACTTCAGAATATGTTGGATAGTCTCGCCTTAAAATATCTCAATATATTTACCATGTAAAGATCTTCCATTTCATCAAAGGTCCACTCTCCAGACATTTCACTTTAAACTGGCATCCTAGACGCGCCATTCAAATTGTGAATAATATGCCCAATGCTGCTGTAGGGAACGTTCAACGTAAATGGGATTGGCTACTCAACAGTTCTTCATCAATTCGACAGATTTAGTGTAGTCTGGGTTTGCACTATCTAACCATCTACCTTATCACCAAGTTTGTGGAAATTCCAAATTTAGAAATTGTAGAAGCATAATTTAAACGCTGAGCTACTTATTATGGCATTATGCTGGAGCATTGAATGTTCAACAATTTGTACAACGAATTAGAACACACCAACAAAATAGTTCATTTTTTACACCGGGAGATTGGCTGTTCGACATCATAAGAACAATAAAAATTCATTTGATCTTCTTTGTCTACGGGGGATTGGCTGTTTGGCAGTTTTCCGTATCATTACCGAATAGCTGGTTTGTATTCCTCATTTGAAAATCCCTGTTTTAGGAGCCAGCTATTTGAGAATCTGTAGTAATACCTCAAAAGATTTCACCTAATTGAGTGATTACGGGATAGGAAGAAGCTGACAGGCGCGTGCTATGGCAAAATTCTGAGTATTTATTTGCAAATTTCTGAGGTTCAGGATTGGCCATATCATTATTCAATGCAGGGATCATTATAATACCTTGCCCACTTCACATATATTTCAAATCTTATTGGGCGTTACAAATTACACTGAAGAGGATAGCCGGAATAATTGCCAATGATTGTCTGAGCGCTGTCAAATTACTTGAATGGCATGGATGAAAATTCTAATAATTCTTGCCGAAAGAAATTTGAGAGTAAGGAAATTTGCTATTACTCTCCAAATTTTCATCGAATATTTCGTAATATCACGAGACACCAGCTCGAGACAAGGATACTACTGAGTTGTCGCGTTGTTGTGGTCATGTTGAAATATCAAGAGATGTTGTGTTGGCGAATGATGGAGGCAACTTTAATTACCTAACAAGTTAATTCTTTCAGCTGGACCCCTTCCTGGCGCTCTCATTCCCCCTATTCCCTAATCCCACATCTCACTCCCCTTATTCCCTAATCCCACATTTCACTCCCCCTATTCCCTGTTCCCTAATCCCACATCTCACTCCCCCTATTCCCTGTTCCCTAATCCCACATCCCACTCCCCCTATTCCCCAATCCCACATCTCACTCCCCCTATTCCCTTATCCCACATCTCACTCCCCCTGTTCCCCAATCCCACATCTCACTCCCCCTATTCCCTATTCCCTAATCCCTCACCCCGTCCGTTTCAGCTGGACCCGTTCCTGGCTCACACCTGCAACTTCATCCATCCCGTGCTGTACCACTTCACAGCAGCACCTCACCCAGTGGAGATAAGAACTAAGAAACTGTTGGGATACAATCACAGGATGCACCTGTCTGAGAACCTGTATACGGACTTTGGGACGATCAGAAATCACCTGACCCCCCTAACCCACTTCATCAGTGAGTGGAATTTCTACAATTCTGCTTCGTCTTTATGTTTAAAGTGTAAATCCAAAAAGTGCAATCATAGTTCAGATTTTCCTCTTCGCGAAAACATAACAATAGCCATAGCCCATATCGTTCGCAATGTAGACACTGTTAGAGACCATGCTATTACAATAGGAACCTTGTGTTTTGGAACATTGAACATGAATTATGAATCGTGTAGGTACCTATTACAAGTCAGAGCAATTAAGGTTTTGAACCAGGTTAATCCAAGCCCCCTCCTCATTTCTTAATCTCACTAACACCGGTGCAATACACGTGCTCCTTTCTAAAGCGGTTCAAAGTGCTAATCATCGTGCAAAGGAGTAATCATATACACCCAACTAAACACTTCAATTGTACGCCGCTAATTGGTGCCAATACCAAATACCTGCCAAATACCTATACCACAAGTGTGTATACAGGAAAACAGGAATACTAATGACATAAGCGCTTACTTCACCCTAGAATTGCATGATTAATATACACGAGGAATTTACTCTTGGACCTTGGTACCGTGGAATGGACACAGCAATACCTTCATTTTTGTGAGAATTTCGCAAATTTGCTGATTGCCAGCGATTCAAATTTGAAAAGTCTTAAAAAGATTATTCCAATCAGTAGACTTTTTATCGCAGAATTTTATGATGAGAAGTGAAATTATTTCCCATTATTGAGGTACCTTTCCTGAAAATTATCGTAACATTCAGGCTCGGTTTGGTCGGGACAAGACTTGACGCATTCTAACTGTGAAGATTGTCTGCTGAGTTACTTGACTACTAACACCGTTGCGGAAATGTGCAAAAGACCACCTATCATCGTTGCTCAAAGTATGTGCTCTGATTATGAAAGTCGTCGCATAAAATGAAAAGAGCATTTAGAAATCCCATTTACTCAGTAATGGACACGCGCATTAAATTTTGGCAAATTTGTTCTTGAAGTGATGGAACGCGCGAACGTTACATAGAAAATTTGTTAGCATTTACTATGACAAAAGGCGCGCGCGCGCACTGGGAGGCATTTCTGCATTTCAGCGCGCGCGAGCCAAAGCATAATATCTTAACCGATTTTTGTGTTTCAGAGTCCGACAATGAAGATTTGGGGAGAAATGGAGTGATTGATACGTTCCCAAAACCAATTTCAACGATTTCTCCGACCTTGAAGACCTTAACAGACTTGATGTAACATTATCAGTGCGGCAGTGACCACTGATCCGTGCCCCTTGTTCACAAGAATTCATGTTGTCATTTGGAAGGCTGAGATTTAATTTGCCTACAATAGTTCATATCGCTCCATCAATGAACAATTTGTGACCCTTTGGACATTGATGGTCATGGGAATGTCGCTCATTGAACTTTAGGCCAATAGCCTGGATGGATCTTATTGGCAATTTTATTTCTATTTGGGTTTCGATTAGTTTTTGCAGCTTATGATTTTATCTCAAAATATTAAATTATTGTAACAGAATATTGTTTTTCAATGGCTAAAAACCTTCAGATGTCCTATGAGAGAATGCAATTAAACAGGACGGATTTCTATAAAACATAAAATTATCAATCTTCAAATCAATGATCACATTTTCACACAAAGCACCTCAGTCTTGAAAGTTTCACAGATCAAAAACATAAACTATCACGAAAACAATAAATTGGCCAGTTAGTTATCATTAGATTTCAAAAGTTCTTAAAAGATTTAAACAAAACAACGCCTAATTAGTTTCCAATATTTCCAATTTTATGGATATCTATCCTCGTGGACTTTTTGAGGGATTTACGACCGTAAGTTCTAACCTTTTGAGCTTGGAGGATGGGTAAACCGAAAAAGGTTAAAGTGGACGATCGTCGATCAGCCAAAACAAAAGATTCAACGTTATTACATTATCATAAGTTAATAGCGGCAGCGAAAAGAGCAGCATGCAATAATTGTACGGTATTTCAAATCTAAATCAACAAAGGGCACTTCAAATGAATGAATAGTGCCTTCATTCTTAAATGTGTATTCTAAAACTAATTGCGGTTGACAGTTTGTAAGCACTAAGCATTATATCTCAGATTCCTTAAGGGAATCTGCATGAAATAAAGATGGGTTGAACTGATAATTGCAGAACAAAACCAGTGTTCAATAATCAATAACTTTTTCTGAATATTAGGGGTTTTAAGTTCAAAATGCATCAAGTTGGATTCCACTGCAACTCAAACGACAGTTTCTTTACCAGCTAAGAAAGCATCTTTCCTTGACTTCCTGGCATCGAGAGAATCCAGTGACTTTTCGAAGGAACTGCCTCGCGACTTTTTGCCTCGGTTTTTGCCCTTTTCTCTCCTCCCGAAGGACGTTGCACGGGATAGGAACTTGGCTAACTTCTTTTCTTTCTTTTCTGAGGAGTTTAGAGTAGTTTATATTAAATGCAGTTACTTAGTCAAACAAGTAGAGCACTGCTCAAAGGAAGTAGAAACTGTCTTAAACGATGAAGCGTGTGAAAAGGTGAGTCGTTACATCATCAGGCTACTGACCACAAACCTTTTAAATTCAAAACGCGCATCAACGCGCGCACTTTAATTCGCAATTGCGCGCCAAGACGAACGAAAGGTACCACAAATTTCACGTAAAAACTAGCAATAGGATCGAATGGAACACGCCAAATTGAACTGTGCAATTCCTGGAAAACTGGTTTTATTTTCTATTGTTCGTAACAAAATGAGAGTTATTAAGTTACCACCAGATGAATGAAGGGTTGGAACTTACACACCTCATTGAACGACATATATAGCGCAACACTAACAACTGTACAGTTAGACGTTCAAGCTTTAACCTTTGTGTTTTGAAATTAGACACCAACGGATTGCTTTCAATCCTACAGCTAATTAAATCTTGGACATTTTAGATTTCCTGTTCTGTCATGGAATGATGTAATGGCCAAAAATATAATGCTATTGCCCCTGATCTTCTCAAACGAAGATTACAGGAGACAAAAAGGGAAATGGATGTTATATCTTGATCGCTATTTTTCCGTGAATAGGAATTTACTAACGTATAATCTAACCAGGCCCTCCTATAAAACTCACTAATTTACCCTCCCTTCCTCCCACCTGGAATAACAGTAACTGAGTCAGCGCGCGCCTCTGATCTGCTCTTTAGTTTGGGAGAAGTGATGGCCCTACCGGACCCTCTCTTACTAGAGTCTCTGGAGAATAGACTCTCCCTGCTGTCCAAAGTGTTGGAGGAGCTAGCACTGTCTCTGAAAACACCTGGGGGAGAAGGGGTGGTTATAGAGGGGAGAGGGATGTTATTATCAGGGGGGGGGGGGGAGGGTGTCTAATTTACTCGACAAAATTATAGAGTAAATACACCGATTTCAAACTTCCTAAATTTAAGACAATCCTATTGAATTCATCATCAAACAGGTAAAATCTTAAAATCTTGTTTGTTTAGGTAGGTACATGATACAGTGAAATATTGTAACTTTGCGAAAATAGGTCAAAATTAAAAAGGCTTTAATTTTAAAAAGGAAATTAAAATTTACCTTCAATTGAAAAAATCAGGTTATGGTTCCCCTTTAATCAAATTTGCTATGTGCAACGGTTTGAAACTCAATTAAAGTGAAACCCTCACTGGAATCTAAAACTCGGCTTTCAGAACAAGTTTCTATTTTACACTCCAAGTCAAACGTGAGAAGTGGACATGTAATAGTTTGGTCTCACTATTTTGCCAAGTTAAACCCTGATAATTACATGTTTCTAACACGGCTATGTTTCTGTCCATCATATGACTTAACAAAGTTCTGCTTTGAAATGCAATATGCTGACACGGAATGCTAACATGTAAACATATAGGATAATCCAATGATTCAACACATTCCATTTCGTAACACATACTAGGATTTTAATTTGAGTGCGACTGTGACTTAAGCCAATGTTATTTCATCAACTTATAACCATCTGTAGGCTTTGATACTTTGATATTGGAAATTTAATCTGGGTGGTATCGCTTATCTGATAACATCTTCACTGCCATTATCGCAAAGAAACAACATGGAGCTTCATGAGCAAAAGTTCGAGCTCTTAAATCACCTACACTCCAGTAAAAGCTCAAACTTCGAACTCCCGTTTGTCGCTGAAACCTTGTGCTTCAAAGTTTCCGATGAAGTACTACTCAGTCCAGTTTAACACGTCAGGGATCTCGGTGTTCTTGTATCAAGTGATCTCAGCTGGTCTAGGCACATTGGGAATATTGTATCCAAAGCTCTTTGTCCTGGGTGTTCAGTGTTTTCAAAACTCGTGACAGAACTGTCATGTTGACTCTCTACAAGTCGCTTGTTAGGAGTACTCTGGAGTACTGTTGCCCACTGTGGAACCCATGCAAAGTTACTGAAATCCAGCTCTTAGAGGGGGTACAGAGAACTTTCACAAGTCGAATAGGTGGTCTACAGCATCTCAACTACTGGGAAAGGCTTGCTCAACTGAAGATCATGTCACTGCAGCGCAGGCGGGAACGCTATGTCATTTTGATGATGTGGAAAATCCTCCACAAAGTTGTACCAAACTGTTGCGGCATCACATTCAAAATGACTCCAAGACATGGTTTTGTAGCTCTCATTCCTCCACTGTCAAAGTCAAGCTCGTCAGGAAATCAGACGCTATATGACAGGTTCTTCTCAGTTCTAGGACCGAAATTGTGGAACAAGGTGCCAGTTGATGTTAAAGCTGCAAAATCGTTTGAATCGTTCAAAATCGCATTGTCGAAATTCGTTGCTTTGATACCAGACAACCCTCCGGTATCTGGTTACAGCTGCAGCTGGTCGAACTCATTGGTAGACTACACGCCATCGACCTCGAGGTGGTCGGATATCTGATGGCCCTTCTGACTGACGGATAAACTACACCAAGTTACCAAGTTAGTTATCTCATTATCATCAGTAATTGATAATTCAGAAAACCCGTCAATACTCAGATACTGAAGTCTCTTGGAAAAACCTCAAGAAAAACCAAGAGTGGTTAAAATCTCCCTGAAATAAGCTGATCTGTGTTTACATTCTACACTGCTGTCCTACTCTCGGATCTAGATTCTTGTCAAGGACAAGACAAGACACACAGATGACAGGTTTGTATAAGTCTACGTCATGATTACTCAAGTAAACACTATGAACATGTGTCTAGTACATGCAAAGAGCGCTCCCTGCTCAGAAGAGTTAAAAGTCAGAATATTTATAATCATATGCGGTTCAGGATGGCGTCATTTCCATGGATTAATGAGGAATATTGGGATATTGAGGACATTAATATCAAAGATATATCAATTAAAATATGCTCAGCATACAAGCATATATTTCTCCCTATATTACACTTTGATCAGCTGACTATAGACACGGTTTGAACATATTGCAGCACTTAACTTCTGTACGGTGGTATGTAGCCGAAAGTGGTTATGCTAATAATCATTACACGGTAATTAGCCTCTAATGACACGGCCGTGTAATTATGCGTTTTCACATAGACTAACCCATGTAACGTGAGCTAAGTGTGAGGTGAAGTGTTATAATTGGTCTAGAGAATCGCGTCTAATCGCCAAGAGGAGAATGACATTTGATCCAGTAGGCTGTCTGTAGGCATTTCATTATTTGTTAACTGTCTGCTTTTTACAAGGTGTGGCAGAAATTTCCGTAAAAACACGAAGAAATGAGAAAAACCATTCACAAAGAAAGCTTCGATTGGTGGTTCACCGATCTTGAGGCATGTTAATCGTTCAATCGTATTCACCCTTCCTTAGAATAATAGCTCTTATGTCTGGTGAATATCGAATCTGGCAGCAAAATTTAAGGGCGTGTTTTTGATAAAACGTCTCTCCATTAACAGGGAAGAGTTTTGCGGATTGTTCTGTGACAAGATCTCTGATCTTCAGAGCTAGACGAATGACACCCAGTAAACACTTTTACACTTTCATTATAAACGATAGGAAATATGCCCGGAATCTTCCTGCCTTTCCGATACAGAATAATATTCATTTATTGGTAGAGCTGTCATGTGACCAAATAGAATAGAAGATGCCATCAACACACCATTCTAATCCATGATAATACGTCACTCTCAACCGCCTTTCCTTCGTGTGGTAACATTACATTGACATATATAGCGTCTTTTGGACATTGGTTACATTTTCTCACCACATACAAGATTCAAAATATATTCATAATGGTTCAGTATAAAATAGTGTTTCGTCACTATAACATAAAGTATAGAAATGGTGCCAGGAGCTAACAAGTTAAGCATATTGTAAATAATAGTAAACGGCAGAGGTGTTACAAGGTTGCTAACAGTTAGTTCCTCTTTACTGCGCCAACATATCCAAGGTTTCTACTTTCTTACCATCGCAGTAAATATGAGTAAATGTATGCATTTCCATTCACATTCACAACTTTATAATCGGTCATAATATGTGTGACATTATGACATGTTGAGTGATATTTCAAGCTTTCATTCTTTCTCTTTAAAACACTGTTTAAACTGAATAAAAAAATAACTTTCAAGATGAAATGCGCATACTTGTACAACCAGCGACATAATGTTTACAGTGGCATATATTCAAAACAATGCTGACATATTATCCAAGAAACGGTTGCATATTATCATAACCCGATATATAACGTTACCAAATTACATTTTACATTCAATGGTAGTCCATGACTTGGAGGTTGGACAAAGCAACTTGGACTTAGAACTTTGGAAAATTGAAATAACATTCAATACAATAACATTGGTGGTGGAATTGATAATTAGAAATAACATGTCTAAACAATGGTCAGTGGTGACTGGACATTTAACAACAGATCGATGTACTGGAAAATGTAAACATCTATGATGATAATATACACGATTGTTACTTTGTCACTTTGTTAGATAGATTTCTTACTTTGTTAACAATAAATTCTCAGCATCATTTGTGCCGTGTAGTCAAATACAATAACAACAGGTGTTACACTTCTCAGGGCTGTCAAGCGTTACAAGATGAGGAGACTCATGTTAAAATGATGTAAGTGATATATTATGCTTCAATGAGGTTAAATGGTCAACTCAATGTGGAGTGATGTAATCTAGTAGAGCAAAGAAACAATTTTAGTTGTCACAAGTTTCTCCTGACACCAGTTCCCTAACACCATTTCACCATGAGATCAGTTCTTCCTGGGCCCTGGCACCATTTGAAAGTTTAAAACTGACACGAGCTCCTCTGACACCACTTCCCCAGACATCCAGTTCCCTTAGACACCATTCAACCTGACACCATTGAAACAGAGAAGACGGTGATTGAGGTGTTCAGTAGAGTTGGAGAAAAGCCTCACATTGGCTTTTGCGAGAGGTTGGGGAAGAAGACTACTGACAAGCCCCGCCCCATCAAAGTGTGCCTAACGAACAGTGATGCAGCTGTCCGTCTTCGTAAATGTGGGAAGAGGTTACGAGAAATCAACGCACCAGACCTGACTCGTGAGGAGAGACAAGAACGGAAGAAACTTGTGGACCTCATTTTGAGCAACTTTTCTTCAAAGGTGAAATCCTCAAAATGCACCTTCTCCTCCTGCTCCCACAAAGACACCACTGCCCTACTGCACGTCATCTACTCCTGCTGCCCCCTCTGTCCCTGCCCAAGCTTCCTCCCCTAACACAGCTCCTGCAGCACCCCCTAAGACTGCTCCCACTTCTGCAGCTCGCTCATCCGCTGCTTGCAAAAAGGCTGGCAAAACTGCCGAGGACTTGCTCAAGAACGCGATGGCAATTGATGCTAAATTGCAGACCAAAGCAAATGGCGCTAATTCGTGAACTCGATGCTGCCGCGCTTTTTCAGAGTTTTAAGTCAGTGTTTTTGTGACGGGTTCGAATATGAAACATTGTTGATGTATGTATATACGTCCAGACAGAAGTGTTAGTGCTTCTTAGGACTAAATTTGTTTAATTCTGTTTAATTCTGTTTAATTCTGTTTAATTCTGTTTAATTCCAGTTTTCTGGAAGAACTTTTTACTGACATGATCCCACCAATTTGAATTAAATCTGAGAACAGCTGTAGAATGCCCAGTAAAATTTCAGGTAAAGACAGTTTGTCATTATTCCAAATTAGGAGCGCGAATTTCTCAATTTCTCAACAAGGGAGGTAAAACAGCTCACTCAGGGTCAATGCTGGTTGACAAAGCTCAGTTACATTGAGGAAGGTAGGAAGATAGCAGGGGACCATGCTATAAGAGCCGTCAAACGTAATAAAGTAATTGTATTTAAAAGATAAGAACAGATTCAGATACATCTATATTTTACTTTGATTCTTGGAATGTAAGAAAGGTTGATACTGATGTACTCTGCGGTAGGTCGTAGGAGAGTAGGAGTCATGTGCATACTACATACATAAAATCACAAAATATGGGCTAAAGACCACACAGTACGTACATTTTGAAAATAATTATGCTCTTGAAATCGCAGATCTTTGCATTTTGAAAGAAAATTGCCTCAGAAACACAAAGCATTTGCTTTCAGAGTACAAAAAAGTGAAAACACTGGATTTAAATGCTTAAATGTGCGAAATGGTCCTTGGATTCGGAGAGAGGGAATAATTAATGTATGCCGTCTGAATTATGAGAAAGAAATCTGCAGAGAAACCAAACAGTTCTTGAATCTTATAATTTAAGATACCAATCAAAATGGTAAACCTAGGGCTTTCGGATTCAATAAGATCATGAAACAGAACAAATACCCTACGGCGGAGTGCCCAGGTAAAATAGAAATTAAACAAACAACGGCGAAATCGCCGAAAAATTAAAATTAAGATGATTGGTTTGTTAAATGTGGTTAATGTAGAACGATTGATAACATTAATATCGACGATTAATTAAATAATTATCCGCTTTCATTCCCCCGTAATTCCCATGATGGCTGATATAAGAATCTGAGGACGCAGTGCTGCAATACAAACCGATCAAGCAGTGTTGGAGTTTGCTGTCGGCAACAGATAGCAGGCATCTGATGTACATTAGTTGTGGGATGATGGTACGAAAGGGTTGAATAGTGGTATCGATTTTACACCCACTCGCTTCCTTTTTCGTTTAAATTTCATGCCAAGTGTGGCTCATAACTTTACACGGAAAACTTCGTTTGATAAAGAAATAAAAAAGACGGAATAATAACTTGGTAGCTTTGATGCTAAAAGCAGTAATTTATAACTTTGCAAAGTAGTTTCCACCTAATAACTTTGCAAAGTAGTTTCCACCTAATAACTTTGCAAAGTAGTTTCCCACCTAATAACTTTGCAAAGTAGTTTCCCACCTGATCCGTGGAGGAGTGAGATGTGGACGCTGTGTCGGGCAGGGCGGTCACTAGCACTCCGTGCGAGGCAGGGGGAGGGGAAGTCGGAGGAGACGTTGGAGGAGTAACGGGAACTAGCGGACCTGAAAAGCCGGGTTTAGTAGATAAGCAGATATGATGGCGTGGAAGATATTGCCGATATATAATATGAAGTTCGTCTTTGCCTACTCGGTGTTCTAAAAAGAGCCCTGAAATGGAACGATTAATCGCTCAAGAATGACTGGGAGAACTGGGAAAGTATGGGTGACTGGGAGAACGGAGTGCGCGCAGGGCACCAGGGCGTGGATTTCTCTTTAACTTGCTCCACTACCTCAGGAGGGCCTCGTCTGCTCCAGGAGGACCTAATGATATAGAATGAGGAGGAGCAGATGAGAGAAAGGAGGAGGAGGAGATGAGAGGAAGAGGAGTTATTAAGACGTGATCTGGATTCTGGAGCGATATAATAAGAACCAGTGATTCCATACAGGCCCAAATTCCCATTATACATGATCTAGACTTCTAGTTTACATGACCACATGATCCAAACTTCTACAGAACATGACTATTAACATGATCCCAGTAAGTGATAATCAACCCCAGTCGGTCACAGTGCGTGATTATCATCAGACTGCAGTGAGAACAAGTGAATGATTAACAGATAATCAAGTTTGAGCATTGTCATTAAATGACATAATATTCGATGTAATATAAGCTAACATCTTTACAATTCACCATCTTATGAGCAACAAGAGCAGGTGCTAAATGCAACATGGCAAAGTTTCTGTACGGCTGTATGTACCCAATGAAAACAACTTAGTATTAGGTCATAATCATTGAAAACAAACTAACGAAAACTAATTTTCAACTTGCAAACTACCTTTATTTTATAGCACAGATAGTATTCATATATCTAATTAAGGTTTTGATCTAGAAATCTGTCACAAATCTCGCCTTTGGTTGGTCAATGGAAACAGTTCTTTTCCAGCAAGTTGAATCACGTCTTTTAGTTACAGTTGGAACCAAAGTATGGGGTTAGGAACCAACAGTTAATAATTTATAAGTGCACTTCAATTCAATCTTAAATTTTTACAACACTGTAAGAAGAACAGCACATTTTCTCAACTTCTAAACCAACCATTACTGCTTAAAATTGATGTTTTATTAATAATGAAAATGTCCAGTATAGCACCGTTTCTATATTTAGAACATTCAAGAAACATTTCATAATACACACGCCAATATGAAATCCTACACCGCAGAATTCTTATCAAACATTCAGAAATTATTAAGTCCTCTTGCAATTATGTTAGTTGTGTATTTATTATTATTTAGGTAATTACAAACGTTCGGAGCCTATAATTCGTCCACCTAAAACTTCTTAATATTACAAAGGAGCAGTAATTGGCACCTAATGACTTCCACGGTTGACCCCATATTCAATATTTTGAGCTTACGAGTTTATGAGCTCATAACAAGTTAATTAGGCTTATTCAATAACGACCATTATTTTAAGGCGAAAGTCGAAACTTTCAACCTTTGAACCCTGAAATTATTCCCTTTGTATTAAATTACAGACTTTCTACTTACTTCTCAGGGCAAACTTCACTGGTACAAAAACTGAGGCTTTGTTGAATGAAACTTACATTTGCGCTAAAAATAAACGGTTCTTATTGTTCTAGAGAATTTATGAGGAACGTAAACATGTTAAATTAAGGCCCGTATGCAATGTAAGTCACTCGCTAGGTAGTGTCTCACTAACTAGTGAGAACTCCACAGACAAAACAACGCTATGCCGTCTAAGCTTGTGGGAGATTCCACACTTCTATATTGTCGAGCCTTCAGACGTTACAACCTTTAATTGGCACTAATTAGAGCTAATTACTCCTGATAACGCATGTTGAGTGGTGACGTTTCCGATCTGTCACACAGTAACTCCCCTGAGGGTTTAGAAGAGACAAGGGAAAGAGACAAGGAGAGAAAGAGACAGATTAAAATAGCACGTCTATTTACATAAAATTTCTATCGTTAGAATTGCCGTCCAATGCTCGCCCTCGGACACTTCGGGTCCTCGGGCTCGCGCTCGGGTCTTTGGCCCTCGCACCGTTAGGTTCGTCATCCACTCCTCGCCCTCGGGCTCACAAACCGCCGCGGGAGCTTGCCAGCCCCTGATCTATCATGTAACCCGTACAAACGTACAAGCTTTGTGCTGCACCTACTTGAATGATTGTCGCTATGTATACCTTAAATTATTTTGTCTTGAATGTACAATCCAAAGTTTGATTTTGATTGTTTTGTTATGTTTTCTGATCGGTTAGACGCCTCCTTTTGATTTTCTTCTGAAGCCGAATCACAAATGATTGATTTAGCTCGTTGAATTTGAAACAGTAAGCATTAATTTCAGTGATAAAATTAATGGTAGGTATCTCCTTATTTGACATTTCACTTTGTGTTATGCTCATACTAGATTTTCATGGCAAACTATACACTATTTTCGTGAGTAACTAAATCGTTATAGACAAAAAGTAGTTATATTAGATTGCCCAGTAAGATTTCTACAGATCTTGGAGATCTGTAAGAGCTGGGCGTTTCCCTGTCAACATACCAGCGTATTCATGTGCGATCCAATGATCCATGATAACTCCAATAAAATAAAAATAAAGTACCAACTGTAGGAAGTATATCTAGGGAGTATATTCGAGAGTAACTGGCTTAGCATTAATTGTACACTCACTATGAACTGCCGTAGGCTACACCAATTAACATTGAATATTAGTACTGTATATTCACTTTTTGGAAAGAGTTTAGTGTGCTGATACTACACTGCAGAGCATGGGTAAACTTACTATGGGTAAGTTTTTGAAAGCGCTAACAATCTGATGACAGCCCATGATTTCAGAGTCATGGCACTGCTAATGGAATTCCAAACATGAGAGACTGAGAGAATTCCGAGATCTTTGAAGAGGTCTCCGGTCTGAGCGTTCAAAGAGTTTGATAAGTGACTGCTAAATATCAAAGTCGTGTAGAAACCGATGTCTGAGCTTCCGAGATATAGATTTGTAGAAACGAGCCGATGTAAATTCTTAAATATATTGAGTTAACGTTGGTTCCTGCTTTTCTAAAACTAGTACATTGTACATAAAAATACATTTTAAAGTTTTAACCGGCGCCCTGGAGTTTATAGCTCATAACTCCGCATAACTGAAGACATAACTCCGCATAACTCCGCATAACTGGGTACTGGGTAGTGAGTATACATTGCCAGGGATATTTACCGATTGTTACAATCGCATTCTACAATAAATTTACTGCCGAAAGTTACAACCAACATCTTACATATTTTCAATCTGAATATTTTGATGGAAATATTCCCTGCAATCCAGTGTATGATAATAATCACCACACACTCTATTGATAAACTGTACACACTCCAGGCTCTACTGATTAACTGTACACACTATTGATTAACTCTACACACTCCAGGCTCTACTGATTAACTCTACACTCTATTGATAAACTGTACACACAGGTGCACTAGTGGGTAATTGTACCCTCATAACTACCTGCACAATAATATTACATGTGTAGTACCCAGATCCTTAGTCAACAGCGGCTGCTCTTCAACTCCTCTCATTAACTCCTCCCTCGTCTACTGCTTTAACAAGACCTTCATCAACTCCTCTCAGTTCTCTTCACCCAAGTCTACTGCTTCAACTCTCCTCCCTCTCTAGTCTGCTATAAAAGTATAAAGTATTGCACCTACTTCTCCTTTAATTCTTCTCTTCTCCCTAGTCTACTGTATAAACTCCTTGACCTCCTCTTTTCTCCCCCCTCGTCTTCTATTCTACTGCTTCTGCACCTTCATCATATCTTCTCCCTCCCTCTCTAGTCTGCTGCTTAGAATCCTTCATGAACTCTTCTCTTCTCTTCTCCATAGTCTACTGCTCCAGAATATCAACCCTTGCTCTGCCAAGTATGAAGTTCTTCCCCGTCTGGCGTCTCCTACGTAGCTGTCACTTCGTACTCCACTTTCTTCTTTCTTAACGCGGTTTAAATTTGTCAAATACCAACACTCGGACACTCCAAATTACACCTTACTACTTTTTTTCACTTTCATGAGCGTCTGACAACTTCAGCTCCCAGATATATTCAGCATTCAGTTCTCCTAATCAATACCCCAGCAACCACTGACCACTCCTCCCTCGATCACTAATCTTTGTCAAGGTTTTGTGAGCAATCAACGAAACAATGATCAGTTCCCCATCTCTTCAGTCCACCCTTCCCATCAATACCTCATCAACCACTGACAAGCATTAACTGACCCCTCCTCAGTCCTCCTCTCTAATCTCTGTGGGCGGTTCCTACAGAGGAGGACCCCACAATGGCATAACACACTCCAATCATAATAATCATAATAATAATAATAATACCCTGCCCAGTAGTCCAGTACCAAGCACCAGCCATTATACAGCTCGTTTACATGTCACGTGACCCAGACCCAGCCTTCTGATTGGTTAACTGATCTCAACCCAGCCCTTTGATTGGTCGGGATAATAAGAGCTGCTCCTATTATAGTCACGTGACACTGATAATAGTACGAGCTGATTTCCTAGGGTAAAGGGTTATTAAACGTACATATCAGTTGGGGTATTGTCGGAGTACTGCGTAGGTACTACGATGGACTGCTGGGTATTATTATCTCATTATTAACAAGGGCATTGGGTGAATATTCAAGAAATGGCGCGTACTGTGGGCACTGGGTATTAGTTACAAGGGTATTTGGTGAAGATTTAAGTCTGAAGATTCAAGTCTGAAGATTCAAGTCTGAAGATGGGAGATACAACACAAATTGTGTACCTATATTTATTTATCCAATATCTAAATAATACATGTCAAACATTTATCTCCATATTCGGTGCATAAGTGTATAACATTATACAGGCTGAGTCCTCTGACTCAGATGCTCCTATAGTTGACACAACCGACACAATACACGACATGACACAGGACGTGTATGACACAGGACGTGTATGCATATCTTTAGTGACTAATGCATGTCTCTCAGTGTTGTCCTGAGGAGTCTCATTAGATAACTCATAAAACCATACATTCATATACATATCGTCACCTTCAAATCAAAAGGTGATAACTCGAGTTATCACCTTTTCAAAAAAACCTTACCAAGTGATTCAGAATCTCATTGCGCACCCGTGAGTGAAATTTTGAAGTGATTTGAGCAAAATCAGCAACAAAATTTTTTAGAAAGTTTTGCCAAAAGTTATAACCCGAGTTATTACCTCCTAAAAAATAATTTGAAATAATAAAATAAATTTTCTAGGATATAACTCAACATATCACCTTTTGGTAAAAAATAAAACAGTCCAAAATTCCGAAAAAAGTTATAACTCCAGTTATAACCCTATTTTGAAAAAGATTGTTTGCTTTTTTCTATTAATTTTCAGGTTATAACTTGAGTTATAACCAAGTTTGAAAGAAATTTTTCATATTTAGGGTTCTCAATTTGAGAAATAAGAAATTGTAAGAATGTTTTATTAAGTACTATAATGGGCCTCTGTTGTATCAAAGAGTTGTCTAGGAAATCTAAAAATACCTATGATAGTAATTTCATAGTAGGTACTAACAGTATATGGAAGTTTTATTGACATGCTGTGAGCATTGACCAGCAATAATATACAGAAGTATCGAGGTGAAACATTACTTTTCAGTGCCAACAGTTCATTTTTGACAAATTGGTGTATGACATAGTTATGCAATTCCCAAATTATTTCCATTATTGTGTCACCCATCTGTTTTAAAATTGAGTACCTGTGAACAATGTAGTGATTGATGATTAGGGTACTATTGCTCTAACCTCTATTACTCAAATATTTTTTGCCTTATTTGGAATCTGCAAGTTAGGAAATTACTAATAGGAAATTCAAGAAGCAACGATTTCATTTCTAGGATGAATGGATGATTAGCTGATTTGGAGGATTCTTTTTCTGATTTAATCAATTGGAATGGCATATAGGTTGTAATAATAAGATGACCACAGTGGTATCATAAAGCGTGGATTTGATGAGGAGCAATAGTATTTCCAGTAATCAAGTCGAGATCATTTTGGAATTTCTTCATCATCATGTATCACAAAATGTAAAATATTAATAGACTTGCATTAATCAAAAATCTAACAACGGGGCCAACTTCGGCCAAAATCTAATTGACACCATTGGATGGTATACAGGTCATTTATTAAATTCATGATAAGAACCACATATCTGACCGAAAACATACGATTTTATGCCTATGGTTGTCAGTTTGTTAAATAAAAAAATTGTCTTAATTTCTGGCCATTCTTCACAAAAACAAAGTAATGAGTAAAACTGGTAGATGTAAATTGTAAAGTGGTATTTTTGTGACTGATAAAAAGGACTGTGTTAATCCTCAATGAAGCACGGAGTTTGCTCAAGACATGATGATATTGTTGATTTAAATGGTGTTTAGTGTTTCTACTTCCATACTTTCTGAATAGTTTGCAATTTTAAGCAGACATGTCAATGCTTTATGCTAGTATGGTGTACATAGTACTACTGAAAAGTAGTTTGATGAACTCACACAAATAGCTAGATAGCAGCCACAATTTGATTTGAAACTTAAACTTTAGGGTGCAAAATAGTTGTGAACAGTATCATAAAGAGGCTAAATGATAATAGAGCTTGATTTTGTTTCCTTATTAAAATCACTACAGAGGCGCTAAAAAATCGTGAAATTTCGTAATGATGTCATTAAATTTCATGAAACTTTATAATTTTATTGTTTTTGAAAATAAAATAAGAACCGAAGAGAATAAAAAGGATGGCGTCTTCAAATATCAGTTTTGAAATAATTCAAGAACATTTGATATCTTGAAATGGAATTTAAGGCAATAAGGTGATAACTCAATGTAATTTATGATAATACTGCTGTTTTTAGTAGGAGAAAAAGTAATTCAAAAGGTTATAATTAGAGATATCACCTCTTCAAATTATTTTTGTAAATTAAAGTTTCGACCAAAGGTGATAACTGTCAATTTTTCAGGTAATTAATTAATTGTAATTAATTAGGTGGACATCGGGAGGAGTGAAAACATTATCTGATCATACTACATTATTTCATACTATTTAGGAAACCAAAACTTGAGAAAATTTGACCATTAGTTTTGAAGAAAATCAGTTTTTTTCGATTATCTCAAAACTATACTTTTCAAGTTATCACCTTTTGATTTGAAGGTGACGATATAGTCATCACACAACACACTGTCATCATAGCACAGTCACTGGAACCAAATAATCATCTCCAAAAATGTTAGAGAATTTTATCAATTGAGATTTGAGACCAGGGTTTCAAAGTGGTGCAGGGTTGAAGAAGTCGCGAGAAAAACACTAACTTTCTGTTATATCAATTGATAAAATCAACTGATTAACTCATGATATTTTGCAGGTCAGTACAGTTTGATCCAACTAAGAAAATGCTGCTTTCAGAATTTTGAATTTCGGCCATTTTCACGATTTACAGCCTCTCAAAAACCCAATTTTTGGCCTAAAAATGGACTTCTTTGGTTATAAAAACACTAACTTTCTGTTATATCAATTGATAAAATCAACTGATTAACTCATGATATTTTGCAGGTCAGTACAGTTTGATCCAACTAAGAAAATGCTGCTTTCAGAATTTTGAATTTCGACCATTTTCACGATTTACAGCCTCTCAAAAACCCAATTTTTGGCCTAAAAATGGACTTCTTTGGTTATAATTGTCCACAATGACCAAATATAAGGCTAAAATATGCTTTTTTCCCGTGTGACTGCCTTCCAGAGAGTGTGTACTAGAACCATATAATGATGCATTTATTAACAGAGTTTTCCACAAGTCCAATGGTGTCATATTTTCTAATTTTGATCAACATCTCGGGGGGGTCCTCCTATTAAAGTTACTAGTTAACCATGAAAATAATTACAGGGAAAATAAAAACTTGCTTTTTCCGTGTGACTGCCTTCCAGGAT
>WFMF01000439.1:0-72293 GCA_011033025.1 Beroe forskalii
TACGATAACATCTTATAAAACAAATTTTGTAGTATGTAACCCTACCTCATGTCAGTACCTCCCCGCTCAGCTCAACGCCCTCAACGTTCGCGTTCCACACTTGAACAGTCACATTTGCGCTTTGCCTTCCCCTATCAAAAACCTTCCCCGCGTGCGCGTAAAACTAGGGATCTGGCCTGGTTGGATTCCTAAGCCCGCATAGGTGTGTGTACGCGCGCAACGCAGACAGGGATATACGTGTTTAGCAACGCAACGATAACAAGGGTATATATACGTGTTTAGCAAGCTTCGTCAGGGAAGTGCGCAGCGCGTACACACACCTATACGGGCTTAAAAAGAGAATCAGCGTTGATGGGGATTTGTAGGATGTTACCCTACCCTCCGCCGCGCACGCAACACGACCCTCCAAACCTCCGAGTGTTGCGCGCAGGGATGGGAGAAATCCATCAAATGGGGATCAGCGCCGCGCGCGGCGCTGATTCTCGAGGAGGTCTGTCAACGTCAATTAAATGAGAATCAGCGTCGATGAAAATCAGCGCGGCGCTGATTCCCACGAGGGTCTGTCATGTCAAATGCCGACAATTGCGTGTACACTCAGAAGTAAATTATTTATGGAACTTATTGTAACTTGTGATTCCTCTCAAATAAAGACTACTCTACATAACATCAATATCGAAGATTAAAAGTACTGAATAATATATCAAACAAATAGAAATGTCTTGATTATCCATCAGGTTCAAAGCCAACATTTGTCACTATGGTTGCTCGGATATGAGCCTAGCCTGGCGTCCTTGCTGAACTGCATGTTAAACAAGGAACTGAAGCCAAGAGGTTCCATTCAGTTTCAGTCCGAGCAGCAATTGTGTCAAATGTTGGTATATACAAAGTGTGTTTCTTCACTGTTCACACAACCCCAGATTACAACACAACCTCTCAACTTCTATATCTGGGTCTACACCATATTATTATTATTATTAAATCTGACAATAGTATATAGTTTATACTATCACACCTCTTCACGTAGGCATAACCTACACCATAAGAAGTCAGGATTTTAGTATTAGAAATCTTGTTTGACACTAGTGGCCCAGAAGAGTCCTTCTTCAAGTTCCTGAAACCACAGTGAGGTACCCTGGACCTCACAGACTTCTCAGACCACAGATCCCTGCCCTCTACAGAGCTGTCCTTCACCAACCAGTGCTTGGAAGCTTCCAAACCCACTTCATCCCATCTCACTCCCAGAGGAGACTAAAAAGAACTGCTGGAGCTCTCTATCATTGTCTTTGGAGGAACCATCAAACAGAAGAGATGCTACATCTACAAGATCTAATGTCCTGAAGCAGATCATCATGTCTGCTAGATGAGCAAGGCCATATAAACCCTGAAAGTTACTCTCCTCCTCCGCTTCCTTCAGTTCACCACTCTCCCTTGGTACAGAAACAGCTAGAGAAGATGGCCCTCTACATTGCCTTTGTGTACCTCAGATCCTGGTTCACAGCCCCCTCTTAAAGTGCTGCTGAAGAAAACAAGAAAAATGACGAAAACAATAAAATTTATTTTACACAAACAACAGCTGACTTGGATGAGGAAGTTACTATACTATTCAGCCAAGTTCACAAGAAGCTTGCTTAGGTTGGAGAGACTGTACTCCAGAGACACATGCCACACATTTTATCTCACTGGTGAAATCCTGCCATTGTGCCTCGTCTCTTCTTCACCAGCAGAGACCCTCGACAAAGTAGCCAAAGGGATCTCCTTGCTTCCAGACTCAGACCTTCCTCTCCAGAAACCCACACTTCCCATCATCCATATTGGCTTTTCCTGCACCAACTTCGTTGGTGCCATATATGGAGCCAACAAAGTTGTTGTTGAAGCTCCTCCAAGTCCCACACTCCTTCCTATCCTCCTATCCTTTGAGGATGAGCCCCCCTCAAGTCCAAATGATCACAATAGTGAGACAGAGCAACACCTCCAAATTGTTTCCCCAAACACTGCACAGGTCAACTGGAGCAACTGCACAATGAGCTTCAAGTCCTCCAGAACTGGATTCGAGCATTTTCTGAATCTCATACTAAGGCATCACTGAAGCTTAAAGGCAAGAACAGAAGCCAGCTCCAGCTCAAGCCTATCAAGCAAATCATCATCTTTGCAAATCAGGTACACAACATCAAAAAAGATACCACGAGCTGTTATTTTTGCTTCAGAAACAATCATGCCTTTGATGATTGTAAAACTAAGCTGAGATTGTGAGGGCTTCCAAAAGAGAGGAACTGTCAGTCTGAGACGCCAATTTGAGTGATGTTCCACAATTGAGACCATGCTCATTGAGTATGGTCTCAATCATGGAGACATGTCTTAGACATACTTAGTATCATAAGTATCAATGGACTACTAGATTTTTCCCTGACATTTTAATTTCATCAGATTATGATATTGCTGATGATATTACTTACATTATATTCTTACTGGTATGAATTTGATAAATATCGGGAAATTGATTAACTTTTTCACGATTATGTATTACGTATTTCATATCTGATATTATCCTGTATATTATATCGTTGGGGCCTTCTCTGGGCCGAGGGGCACTGCCCAGAATTTCAATCGTCACTCGAGTATTGCTACAAAACTTATGGCTAATATCCAGTCAGATAGTTAAATGTCAGATAGCAACAATGAGTCTGACAAGGAAAATGTCACGCCGTACAGATGTAAGGAACCACTGCTTTCCAGTTATTGTAAGTTGACATGTTATTTCGATTTAACTTCAAATAGAGAAATAGGTATATCATGAACTTGGAGTAATGGTCTTCAGAACCACTGCTCTAATTTTTATAACCCGGTCTTCAAAATCCCTTCAAAACCTCTCATAACTACCTTTATTACATCTTAAAACCCCTTAATAATCCCTTGAAACCCCTTTTAACCCTTTCAGCCCCCTTTTATAACCCATCATACCCTTCCTTATAACCCCTTCTAACCCAGTGGAAGACAAGGATACCTCCGTTCTCTCCGAGATAAGTTGCTACACACCTTCCCCCTTTGCTGCCCCCGGTCTCAACTCGACCACCAGTGCCCTAAATCAGATTCTAGAGAGGGTCAATGTCAAGGATAGCAACACTACTGCCGACAACTTGGATTGCAGCGAGGTATAGCTGAGAGTTTTATCTGAGGATTTTACAGTTATCAACTTATCACGGTCCGCTTTGATCTTATCAACCTTGGACCATAGCGCTTGAGATACATATTCTGTTTGTTTTTTATTGGTTAGAATTAAATTGGGAATTGGATAATATAAGGAACGGTAGATAACTGGTCGTATTAACTTGAAACGATTATTAGGTTATATTAATCTACTTCTAAAACAGTTCGAAATGACGCATTCTATCTTTATAACTCGGGATAACTGCTGAATAATAAATTTCCATTACAGTAATCTGTTGCGATATGCTTTAGTTGTTTAGACAATCTAAAATTCCCAGGTATCATTTGATGTCTGTAAAGATGACGAAAAGAAAGCCAATGACGAATCACCAGGTGGGTCACAAAACTTACAAAACCATTCATCCAACGGTCTGGTTTCCACAATACCAATTATTGCTTGGTCTATTATGCTCGATTAGAGGGTATTTTATGATTTACTTTTTGAATAATGTATACAATATACATTTAGAATTTACAGTACATATTTTCAGAAAAATACACGCCAATTGAGTTCAAAGAACCAACATCCATTGAACAGTAAGTCCCAGTGTTAATAAATAGGCCTTGCGTGACTCGGGCGAAATAAGGAGGTATTTAAGAAGGAGATAAGAATTAATGTAACTGTGTATGTATCAGTTAATTACATTTGTAGATACGGTGTTAGTGCGATAAGTGTATTTTGATACGTTATCACTTATCACATTACCTATAGATTATGCATCAATTCTACATTTCACTGCCTGTGAATGGCTTTACAAACATTGAATATTTTTATGATACACGGTAGGTAACATTTCCGTAATAATTCATGAAATTACATTGTACCCCCATCAATTTGTGAACTCCAACACTGTTGAAATACTCAAACATTCCTAAAATTCTCAAAAGGAATTCAGAGAATCTGTAACCCATAATTTGACACTCCAATGTGCGTTTTCAGGACGCCCAATCATCGACGTAACCCCTTTGACATCAGCACAATTGACCACTTTCCGGATATAAGTCCTAATGTGTTAACGAAGGGCTCGTCCGAGGAAAGTTCGGAGTTTAAGTGGGGCATTGACCACATCTCAGAAATGGTGAGAAATAGGTTATAGTTTAAGTGGGGCATTGACCACATCTCAGAAATGGTGAGAAATAGTTTATAGTTTAAATTGGGTATTGACAACATCTCAGAAATGGTGAGAAATAGTTTATAGTTTAAGTGGGGCATTGACCATACATCAGAAATGGTGAGAAATAGTTTAAAGTTGAGTGAAGGCGTGCAGACACCATTCTAATTATTTAACCAAAACAACTGGGCAGTGGGTACTGTACAAAAATACCCAAAATGGATAAATGGTGGAAGATTTCGAAGTATCTTATCATCTTTTCAGGGGTGCTTTTACCTTTTAGGGTTATCGACATGTGAGATTTGAAAAATGTTTTCGCAAGGGCATATACTTTCCGTTTAAGTTTTTACCGTAAATTGCACTTTCAGAATCCAGCTGAAATAAGTGGAGACCAACCATCTTACATTCTAGAAGCTCAGAAGAAAGATACTTCCAATCCACTTCCAATTTACTTCTAGTACTTTTTTCTACTTTGGTAAAGTCGGTTTTACAAGGAAGATCTTACAAGTGTCCAAATTGTAATGCGTTGCCTTCTCATAAAGGTGCCCTGGTGCCACTGACACTATGCTACGAATCCTTGACACCTCTGACACCATGCTATCTTACAAATCCTTGACACGACTGACACCATGCTATGTTACGAATCCTTGACACCACTGACACCATGCTATGCTACGAATCCTTGACACCACTGATACCATGCTATGCTACGAATCCTTGACACCACTGACACCATGCAATGTTACGAATCCTTGACACCACTGACACCATGCTATGCTACGAATCCACGACACCACTGACACCATGCTATGTGACGAATCCTTGACACCACTCACCATGCTATGTTACGAATCCTTGACACCATGCTATGCTAAGAATCCTTGACACCACTGACACCATGCTATGTTACGAATCCTCGACGCCACTGACACCATGCTATACTTCGAATCCTTGACACCACTGACACCATGCTATGCTACGAATCCTCGACACCACTGACACCATGCTATGCTACGAGTCCTTGAAACCACTGACACCATGCTATGTTACGAATCCTTGACACCACTGAAACTATTGCTAGCTCCCACAATAATGCGTCAGCTGCCAAGCTTATCATGTCTTAAGCCACTAAGGAAGACTTCTATATTCTGGCTAAGTCATTAGTCAGACTATAGGTGACACTGACATAGCGCAGCGTGAGTTTAATCTCAGGATTACTTACATCTTATTTGTAAGCTTATGCATAAAATTCCCGACACTTACTCCTCATGAATTGCAGATGCAATCTCCTTTACAGCTTTACATGACATTCCTGTGCATGCAGAAATGTTGGTGGAATTTGTGACACGCAAGAAATTTGCCAAATTGAGCCAGCTTTTTACCTACTAACCGGAACACGCGAAATAATTTCGTGGAATAGTCCGCGCTGGAGGGAAATTCAAGTCGATCGATCGCGCGCGCGTCAAAATTTTAATTTTAGATAAAAATGAAATATGAGCACAGAAACGACCGTTACAGTTGGCATTTCTAGAACTCTACTGAATGCTAACAGACAACCTAGTGTGAATTGATCCCTGTTAAAGACAGACCGATTTTTATTCACTCTCCAGTACCTTCGATAGCGAATGAAAGTGATGGGCGGAATAAGGAAGTTTGACATTTATTCTGGTGTCACCATCGCCTGATTTCGTTGAATATCAAACCTTTGATTCATTTCAGGAAAGAGTACAACGATGAAACACACCAGAAGACCGTGACTAGCTTCTTCAAGAGTTGCGTCATTGCCCCCTCACCGTGTGTCAGACGAGACGCGCCACAATCACGGACAAATGTCTCTTTTTGGTAGGTAAAACATGTCTCATTTGGTAGGGAAAACATGCATTTCTCATTTGGTAGGGAAAACGAACATGTCTCATTTGGTAGGGGGGACAAACATGTCTCATTTGGTAGGAAAACAAACATGTCGACAGACGCTGATTTTGGTAAAAATATTTTAAGTTTATTGTATCATCTCAGGTCTCGACAAAGAATCCCAAACAAATATCTCTCTCCCTCTGGACTTTGACCTCGAGAGTTTGCTAGGTACAATCAATCCGCTGTACCTGTGTGTACTGTGTTCGTTTTATTATCAGTCCCCTGTTCCAAACCGTTAATTAGTTTTAGAAATTTACATTCTTAGTGCCTAAAACAAAGTGACTTAGGGCCGTTTGATGCATAGCTAAGTTCGCCCTTTATAATCACCATTAACCGATGTCCGATTCTTATCCCTCATAATTTTTGACTCATATCTTTCCTCATTACCGCCCCTTTTCAGGAGAGAGTTTCGTTGCCGAGAGTTCAGAGCGGCCGCCGCCCCCTCCCATGTCGGACTCCTCCTTCCGTCGGATGTTGTTTGACACGGAGCACCCTACAGAACGGGAGGAGGAAGTTCGGGAGCTCTCGGAACCGGACTACATCGAGGAAGGTCTCCAGAGGTCTCCCGTTATCAAGGAGGATAACATCTCCCCACTCTCAAACTCTAATCCCTCATTCGAGATTTGTAATGATAACTCACTGCATCTCAGTCCCATTGGACCAAAGCGTGAGTTTTGTCTCAATGATATTGAAAACTACATATTGTTTTCTGTTGAGAAACAATTACCTTTCCCAATTACCCTTCTTAATTCTCCGTAGTCAGATGTGTGATTTTGCTCCTGACTAAGCTACAGCAGGGGATGTCCCCCAATGTAACACCATCCCCTTCAGCAGCCGCATCCTCGATATTCCAGACGCCAGCTCGGGTATCACGCGCAGGAGGTTTCATGAGCACGCCCGGGCCCAGTTTCCATGGAAGCACGCCAGGGTACCTTGGCAGCACGCCAGGGTACCTGTGTAACACGCCCGGTTTCCCTGCACCCACCACCACGCCAGGAAGACGAGCTCCAAGCATCATGATGTCTACCCCTGCTCCTCCTCATCTGCGTGAGTAGAGTGTTCAGAGCTTTAAGCTTTAAGGATACTGTAGGTTTTAAGGATACTTAAGAATAATTGTAGGCTTTTAGGAATTCAGTATTCTTTCTAGTTTCTGATCTATAATTTTATGCTTTTAGGATATTACATGTAATTAAAGTATGTGATACACATTATGCTTGTTAATCATTTTCTTTGAAGTTACGAAACCAACCTATCAACAGTTTATTGCACCTTCCAACTCTGCTCTTCTCCTCTTAATCTTTTGGTTTAAGGTGGCGAAGGAGCTGAAGCTAAGACCCCCGCTGCGGCCAAGAGAAGACGCACTCCTGAGAAAGTGTCACTGTTCAAGAACCCCCAGTTTGCTTCAACCTTCTCTCCCATCCATCTGTCTAGCATCAAGGTGATCGCATATTTCCTTACAAACATTGCTATAATAGACTCATTTCTCGGTGAATTCCCAAACTTAACTGTGAGTTAGCTCCAGACACCTCCAAACGAGTTGCCCCAGTACCTGCATACATACAGATTTTTTGCCAGAATCTAATGCTCCACCTCTTTCTCTCAGCGGCATCCAAAGTGCCCCAAACGTGTCCGGACAGGGTCACCCAGGAAACCCGGGACCAGCTCGCCTCGTCGCTTGGCCGATGTGGTGGAACTGCCCGACATGTTGTCACCTGCCGACATGCTGTCACCTGCCGACATTCTGTCACCTGCCAGCAGTCTCCCTTCACCACTACCCTCGCCTGTTAGCACCGTGGATTCTCCAGCTGGCAGCCTGCCCTCGCCTGATGGGATCGCTAGCAAGGTACTTACTTCTCTTTTACTTTGTTAGTGGGATAGCTAGCAAGGTACTTACTTTTCTTTTACTTGTGTTACTGGGATATCTAGCAAGGTACTTGTATTTTACTCGTGTTACAGTGGGATCGCTAGCAAGGTACTTTTACAGGAGTAAAGGTACTTTTACAGGAGTAAAATTGATTTTTGAATCTACAAATCAAAATTAGCTCCACGTCTTTTCCCTTTTTGTTTTGAACTGTTTTTCCTCTCAAATAGTGGGATAGCTAGCAAGGTACCTACTTCTCTTTTTGCCCGGGACTGAAATTGATTTACTACTCAAAATTAGCTTCACTGTTTTTTCCTTTTGTTTACAACTGTTTTTCCTATCAAATCATCTGATTAGTTAGTGAAGTCCCTTTCCCGCTGATCTACCGATCCTCCCAGCAAGTTCCCATGGAATCCTCAAGGATTGACTGCGGAGGAGACCTCAGTTCAGAAGGAGAAAAGGAGAAGACTAAACTCATCCAGCTTGGTTTACAGCCACTAGACATCAGGTGATCGCATATCATTCCTTCTCAAGTTAGCGCATGATGATATGAAAATTTAAAGTATCGGAATGTTGCATATTGTTGGATATTGAATATCCATTCGACTTACGTAGCGCGGAGCATAAAGAAATTAGGAAACTATTAAAATAACTAGTAGTTTGCTAATTGCTTTGCACTCCCTTAGTATGCCGTATTGGATCTGACTCATGAATGAATTCAGCTTACTCATACCCTCCTTTCAGCGAGATAAGAGTACAAGACAACTCCAAGAAACTGCGTACCAACAACTATCTGGATATCAGCGAGCACTTGCCGAGCAAGCCGACCCTGGACAATTTCAGCCCACCCACCACCGACACGTTCAGTCCACCCACTGGCACCGCCTCTTCCACCCCCTCCTCCGCCTCTCCCCCTCCACCCTCCTCCCATTGTGACTCCGACACCAACACGTGCTGTGACCCTGCGGCGCACGCCATCTGTTACCATGGCAACAACACGTGCACTTGCGGCGCTAAGGAGGACGACCTGCGGTCCAAGGACTCGGGCTTTGGGACGAGCAGTGCCATGACGATGTCGACACTGCCGCCGACCTCGGAGACGACGCTTCCGCCGCTGTCGGAGAAGTCGGAGTTGCTGCTCGACTCACGACCCGGCAAGAGGAAGAAACACGAGTGTTCCCCCAACAACCATCCGGAGTTAGAGGAATCAGGTGTGGTTTTTTAGTAATTAGGGAGGGGTGGAAACGGCCATATTTCCCAGAATTTGTCTCTTTAACCAAATTACCAAGCTGTGTCAAAAAATAACAAAATGTGTCGAAATTCTATTTATGATTTTAAATAAAAGAATTGTGATTTAAAGTTATTTCTTTACTTTTACCTACAAAAAGTCAGCAATCATCTGCTTTAAGTTTTACAGTCTATTACGGTAACATGTCGGACTCCTTCGTGCGCGGTTTTTTCATCATGTGCTGCGTAATCATGCGCGGCTCACTGGCTGTTAATTACAGACAAAGAGCCGCGCACGATTGCGCAGCGCATGAACAAGCTCGACATGTCCCTGTAACCGTGGTTATGTTGAGTAATTGAATAGAATATGATTTAGATACTTCTGCGCTTTTATCAGAAAGGACGTAATTTCAGTTTTAACCGTTTACTGTATCAATTTTTTAATGATTTTGCTTAATAATGATTTCATTGTGCCGTGATGGAATTGTCGATCTCAAAATTCAAGTACTCAAGTAGTCAAGTACCAAATTTAATCATACAGTACAGCACATCTCTGTGCTTGTAAAAAATCAAGTTTAACCGCTTGAACTCACTGCAAGTTATGATGTAGTGCATCATTTTTATAAATTTTACTTGAACGTATCTCGACAATTCCCATTCGACATATCATCAGCACATGTAGATTTTCGAATTTAGGTGTGTTAAAATGTCTACAAAGACCATGGGCTGGTATGTATTGGAGTGAACATTTTGTTTATTAAAATGTTGTTTTATTACATGTTTTATCGTGTGAACCTTTCCTTGAATGTATTTCTTTTTATGTCTAGTTAATTGTTTTTTCGAAGGGTGCTTTTGATGTCGATTGGCAGACTGATTTTAAAGTGTCTTAGGAGTGCATTTTTATGTTCGTTCGTGTGCTTCAGCGTCTACTTGTTCCTATTATTCTGTACTATAGTATTCAAAATGCGAAAATCTTTCATATTTCCTATACCATTCTATTTCTTTTAATTTTAGGTAATGAATATTAATAAGTTGTTTTCATTATTTCAGATTTCCACCCTCCCCCTGTGAAACGCGTGGTGATTGCTGCGAAGAACAGCGCTGTAGCCAGGAGAAAACACCGGTCCCTGGAGTGAGGAAGACAGGAGAAAACACCGCCTTCTCGAGTGAGGTAGAGACAAGAAAACACCGGTCCCTGGAGTGAGGAAGAGGATTGAGGAAATTTGAGGGCCGTTATTCGGATATGATCCCTGTTTCACGTGGGGGCTCAGCGAGCACATCGAGAGCGAGCCTGTAGAGCATGGGGAGACCCCAGAAAATCGGCCCGGTAGCTCTTTAACTGGGAGTAAAGTGAGTTACCCAGGTGTCTAGACCTTTCCAATTTGAGGCGCAGTGTATTAGTATTACGCCGCGCGTGGGTACTTTTTGCGGCACGCCGCGCCTCAAAAAGTTGAAACACCACGGTTAAATTTCCACTGATGAGGAAATAGGATTTCTCATAATGATATACCCATTGGGACATTCCATTTGAGGACTCGGGATATTGTATATAATTTGAGGGATATAATTTGAACTGTTAATTTACCAATTATTGAAAATCAGTTTGATTAGATGCAGGAATATACCTTCAATGTAATTACTAACTAATCTGTAGTCTGTACTGCGTCTAATCGAACATTACCAATTCTCGACAATTCGACATACGCCGATTCGAATTAATTTTGTAAATAATTAGCTCTACAATAAATCATAAAAACTCGCTGAAAAATGATTTCGTAACTTTTATATTGTCATTTTGATTTTCCTTACAATGTCCTTTATTAAATAAATAAAGTAGTAAGTTATTTTGTTTTATGAGATCCGCTATAATTAGTTCTTTTGGATAATTTCTTCTGTTTCCTTTGATTTTACAGTTACTGTATCTTACTGCAGAATTATTTTTGGTGGAATCTGAAAAAGATTTTAAAATTATCGGCCTAAGTTACCTGAGTGATGAGTTCTGCCGGAGTTATTTGAATTTAATTACAGCTCTCTCTTTTGGATAAAATGTTCTAATCTTTCAATTATCAAATTGTATCTTTCCGTGTCTAAGCTAATAGTTATTTCATGACGAATTTTCATGAAATCCTTCTTAGATTAGATATTATCTTCTTTGAATCTTTGCAATTGCATCAAAAGATTCTATCATTTTTGTCCATTAATTAATACTGATAAAATCTGTGAAGTCTTTTGATGGACATTTTGTAAATTTCCTATAATATTGTGGCAGTATTATTATTAAAGTTGATTTCAATTTGGAATAAGAACTTGTTTCATTTCCCGGTGTATAACCACTGACGAGTCGCCCGATGCACCCTAAATGCACTCCAAATGGCCCGGGCGTGTCCCCTAAGCGCACCCTAAAGGTAAATGTCCCCCTCAACGCACCTTACCTGCACCCCTTCAAATCAATGTGCACCCCAAATGCACCTTAAGCAGTTAAGCACTCTTTTTGCACTTAATCCTATGAATCGGCATTCATAGGTACTAGGAGTAGTTGTAAGCTGATTTGAAGGGGTACACCGTACAGAAAGGATGCATTTCATTTTTAGGTGCCCGTACTAAAGCAGTCCAATGCGTACATGAACACGCGTGATGCGTGCATGCACACGCGTAATGCGTGCATGCACACGCGTAATGCGTGCATGCACACGCGTTGTGCGTGCATGCACACGCGTAATGCATGTATGCACACGCGTTGTGTGTGCATGCACACGCGTAATGCTTGCATGCGCATACGCAATGCGTGTGAACACATGCGAAATTTGTGTAAACGCATGCGCAATGTGTGCATACACTGCATACGCAATTTTTGCGTGCATACGCACGTTTAATGCGTGCTTACGCACGTGCAATGCGTGCATACACACGTGTTATGCGTACATACGCACGTGCAATGCGTGCATACGCACATGCAATGTGTGCAAACGTACGTGCGATGCGTATATACGCACGTGCAATGCGTACATACGCACGTGCAATGCGTGCATACGCACGTGCAATGCGTGCATACGCACGTGCAATGCGTGCATACGCAATGCGTGCATACGCACGTGCAATGCCTGCACACGCACGTGCATTGTGTGCATACGCACGGCGCGAACACAATGCGTGCATACGCACAGCGCAAGCACAAAGCGTGCGTTTGCACGCGCAGTGCGTGCATGTGCTGCGTATTTCTATAATTATTGAACTTTATGCTGCGCTTCAAAATGTTGAGACACTGATAAAGTACATGGTTGAATAGAATAATGGACTTGAGAAATTAAACGAATGGAATAATATAAACTGTTGAAAATTCAAAGTGTATACTGCATCATATAAGTGGATATAATTTGATTCATACACTTCATTGGAAAAATTACTTCAATCATAACTCATTTGAACTTTTTAAGGATACAATAACACGTCAAAAAACATTCATAAATACAATAAAATTTAATTTCAAAATTCTCCACGGTTTAAAATGTAAGTGGAAAAGCGTGATTGCAACAACTATCTGTTATCTGATTCCAATGTGAAATAAAATCGATTATTTCGAAAATCAAGCATCAAAATTTACTTTATCGTGCGGTACCGGATCGGGATCCGAATAGGGTTGCCAAATTCCAGCTTCAGCAAATCATTTATATCAAAATCAAATAAGTTTTAAAATTGTTTTTCATTAAATATCACTTATCAGTTTAAAATACCAGTTTACTCAGAAAATGAAACTTCAGCTTCAATTTCGCGTTCGTTCAATGCCACTTCCACTTCGAACATCAACAACTGGCAGTGGCCAGCCACCTCAATTTGCCAGAACGCTCGAAATGACACACAAATAACCGAGCAAAAGCAAGAAGTGCCTGCAGTTTGCTGAGAGTGTGAAATATTATTTAGATCACCAGCTACTGTCAGTGTCGTGACTGCCAGTTTGTCTGAGAGTGCCCACCAAATTATACTTTCTCAGAGGACTAGTACACCACCACAGCTAGCAACTGCCAGTACTTCGTCTCAGAGGACTAGTACCCACCACCACAGCTAGCAACTGCCAGTACTTCGTCTCAGAGCACTTGTGTCCACCACCAGAGCTAGCAACTGCCAGTACTTCGTCTAAGAGCACTAGTACCCACCACCACCGCCCCCTCCTGCTGATTCCCAATGAAATGCAGGACGAGCAGCTCCATGGCTGTGTAAACCAGCTGCTTGCCCTGCCTCGGGTTATCCACCGTGTCCAGCAACTTGGTGAGCCCTTTCTTGGTCTTGCTGGCCCCGAACAGCACCACCAGCAAGTGAGGAGGCGTGTTGAGGAGACTACCCCTCACCCTCCTCCGCCTCTCCTCCTCTCCCCCCTCAGCAGGGGGGTTGGGGGCGGCACCCCACAGTGAACTCTTCAGACACTGCGTGTACCAGATGAGTTGCTGCTCAGACCCTGCCCAACTCAACGCCCGGTAGATCTGCCGCTCGATGGTGCTGCCGAATGTTATCCGGACCAGGTAGATGATCTGGCGTCGGAGCCACTGGAGATGCCCGTGGATCTCGAATATCTCGCCTAACAGGGTGTAGAAGGGGATGGCGATGCTGTCCTTATGTTTGTCTAGCTCCCTGCTCTCACTCAGTCCTGTCTTAGTGGTGGAGGAGCGGTACAGCAGGTCACAGGAAGGGTTGAAAAACCTGCCGAGGAATTGAATGAAGTTTAGTTTATGAGATCAACGACGAAGAGAATTTTAAGTGGAAGAACAGTAGATTTTCAAATGGATAAATTTCAATAGACCAGTAGTTATCAGCTCAAATTTTGCTGCTTACTGAGATGAAGGAATAAAAAAGCATAGGAATTTTGACAAATATGACATTGTCACTCACCGGTACACTTGCTCGCTCTGAGACAGAGTCTTATCTCTGAGCAGAAAGTTTAAAAAGTCCATTACATGCTCCTTACTCCCCATCATCTGACTCTCATGTTTAGGGAGTGGCACGGGGAAGGAGGGCGGGTAACCGGACATCTTACACCCCCGCAAACTCAGGTACAGCTGCCTGACTTGCTCCCAGGTTTGGGTTACAATCCACCCGGTTTGTACTCCTTCATCTCTTTCCACATCATCCACCCCATCTGTTTCAACGTCTCCCTGCTCGCTCTTCCCACACACTTGACAGAGTCTGTCTACAGACGCAGCTGCAGCCAAGTTGTCTACAGACACACTGTCTGCAGCAGCTATAGACCCGCTGTCTACAGCTGCTGCAGCCCCCTCCAGAAGCTGAGCAGCAGCCACCCCACTCGGCATGCTCTCAATGTCCACCACCAAGTAGGGGTCCTTGTCATCGTCCTCCGAACTGCTGTCTACGTAGACACAGCTGGACGAGGTGCTGTCTATGCTCGCATTCCTGTCCTTTGACTTCGTACTGGCGTTATTGTCTGCACTGAGAGTCGTGTCCCCGCTGGAATTCATTTCAGCACTGGCGTTTCTGTTCACGTCAGCATTGTTTCTGTCCACGTCAGCATTATTTCTGTCCACGTCAGCATTATTTCTGTCAATGCCAGCATTATTTCTGTCCATGACAGCATTCCGACTCAGCTCCTCCATCTTCTCATCGTCACACTGGTTTGAGTCTGCGTAGTCCGCCAAGTACCTCCTAACTTTAGCTGAGGGCGTGTCCTCTGGGGGACCAGAAGAGTCCTGTGACGTCACAGAAGTCGTACTGATGCTGTCTCGTTGTTGACAGAAGATATCATCGAACATGAAGTTGGGTGGGAAGTCTTCCGAACAGGCGGAGATGGTATCTTCGTCAGAGTCCTCCTCGAGTTTGGGGTACAGTGACACCGATTGATGGCTCAGGGATGTGATCATCTCAGACTGGAAGGGATCTGACATGGGATCCCTTTCAGGATCTGATACGATTGATGTGCGAGTGGGGAAATCTGATCCAAGACTCGGTACTGATTCGCTGTCTGAAAGATGCGGATAGAACCCAGAACTTCCCGTTTCACTGACCTGCCGAACGCGAGTTGCTGATGCGTAATTCCCTGACATTGCTGATGCGTAATTCCCTGACATATACAAACTAGTATCGACCGGCGTGAACATGAGCGTTGAAACCGAAACATCGTCCGTGCTAACTGAGTCAGATCGACTAGGGACCATCGAGTGAGGAGCAAGGGATTGGTAGCTATGGGGCACATCTAACTCCATCTCCGAGTCTTGTGAATTCTCTGGATGGTCGGGTGAACTGTTTCCTATCGGAATGATAAGTTCGCTCCCAGAATGACTCCGAGTATCAGTCTCTACCACCCCAACTTCATCCTCCTCTGAGACATTACTCATCGCTGTGAGAGACGTCTCACTCCGACACTTCTCACGCCATGATTCAGAGTGTCGACTTTCACTCCTCTCCCTGAGATTTGAGGAGTCATCGGACTGATTCGTCTTATTGGTTCGGCAGACACATACTCCAGCACTCCGCCGCCGTGATCGCCGGTAACTAATCTCGGTGTTACTTTTGAGGTTGAATTGAGTTAGTTTGATCTGGGATTCGCTGTCAAAGTTGAGGATTTCTTGGGAAGTGTCCTGCTGTCGTTTGACAAGGATGGTGTAGAGGGGCTCAGGACTGCTGGTAACACTGTCCACTACCACTCTCCACTCGCCTGGGATGGAGTGGAGTTAGCAAGAGTGGGGACCACGAGTAACAAATTCTTAGGATGGAGGGCGCGAAAGCCGAAAATTGCTTCAATCATGAAAATATAATTCGTTCATTACAACATCCCTAAATCGCAGCTTTACGTCCCGGAGCCGTAGCAACCTTTGCTTTCCAAATCATGGTATTGTTTGTAAGCCATAATTCCCACAGATCCCCCCCCCCCCATAATTCCAACAACTCTCTCAAAACTCCCCCTCATCAAGGTATTTCCACCACTCAACTTCCCCCCTCCCCTCACCGAAGTATTCCCACCACTCCCTCCCCCCTCACCGAGGTATTTCCACCACTCCCCCCCTCACCGAGGTATTTCCACCACTCCCTCCCCCCCTCACCGAGGTATTTCCACCAGATATCCGCCTTCTCGGAGTGGTGCTCCAGCTGGTTGATCGTGACCCTCAGACTCGTGATCTCCTCCTGTAGCTGCACTAACTCCTCCTCCGAACAGTAGTTCATCACGTACAGGGTTTCCAGGAGCACTTGTTTAGACTTCAGCTCCTCCTTCAGCGTGTTCATCTGGAGAAGGGGGGGGGTTCAAAACACGGGAGGGTCTCAGGCGGTGACTCACCGCCGGTGAGGGGTCATAGTTTTCAAAACACAGGAGGGATTCAGGCGGTGGGGGGGTCATTTTCAGAACACACGAGGGTTTCATTTAGTATGAACTTATGGAGCCTATTCAGTACATTAACCTCACCTTGGTATCAGACGAGGTGTAGGTTTCTCCAGACACGGATGAGCCAAGGGAGTCCGGTGGGAGGGGTGGGAACTCGTTAAGGAGGGGGGACTTGCTCCTCTTACCCTCAGTAGAACACACGTACTGCATGTACTGAGAACTGATGATAACACATGTGACAATGGGTTTTATGATTATGAGAATAACATGTACCTACTGAGAACTGAGGATAACATAGGGGTGTTGCAAGGATATGTACTTAGAACTGAAGATAGAACGTGGGTGTAGTGACAATAATGAGTAGGAAGGGTATTTCGTTCAACTTCATCCTTTTGATATTTTTACTTAATATTCCGCCCGATAAAGAAGGGTTTTGATATTTTAACTTTTCAATGACACCAATTCCCAATATCCCACCTGATGAGGAAGGGCTTGTAGTGCTGTTCCAGTAACATGGTGTAAATCTCGTCCTGAATCTCGTAGATGAACTGCCAGTACCCGCTCTTATGTTCCACGTAGGCCTCTGCCATGCGGACCAGATGTCTCGAAATCTGGGTAGTTGGGGAGTAGGACAACAGCTGTACAGACAGATGCACATACAGCTGCGCAAAAAGAAGTACAAATAGCTGTACAATAAGCTGTGCAGACAGGTATACAGACAGCTGTACAGACAGTTGTACAGACAGATGCACATACAGTTGTACAGGCAGGTGTACAGACAGGTGTACAGACTGGTATACAGACAGCTGACAGCTGCACAGTATACCTGGTGGGCACGGAGTGGCGATGTCACAGTCAGATGGTCCAAGTACCCTTGCTTTATAAGAGGGTACATCTCCTCTGGTTTACACTCCAACACTCGACACTGCTCGATTATCAGCCACAGTTTCAGGGGTCCGTAGTCCTGCTGCTTCTCGAGGTACTGGGGCAGATGAAAGGTGGTTAAATAAGCATTTTAGCACGAAAAAATACGCGATACTTTTTCGGCAGATACTGCCTTATTTTTCCCCTTCCCACTGGCCTTTTTGTTATACAAAAAGGCATTGGAGATTACGGTTATAAAGATCAGCATTCCTTGTGCTACCATGCTCATTGCTCGAGGCATTTATCCTACACTCCCACTTTGATTTATTGGCAAATCTATTATTTATTGGCAAATCTATTATTTATTGGCAAATCTACCATTTGGCTTTTGTGATTTGCATTTATTCGTTGAATGACCATGACACAATGGTTATGATTAATGCATTTATGCTACAGCTACATTGACTTTCCTGAAAGTCTGAATTGATGAATGGCGAATGGCCTTTCAATTTTTTTGAACACTTCGAGCATAAAGCCTATTGTTCCTGTCACTGGTATGTTACACCTACGTAAAGAGGTTGATTATGTGAGTATGTGTAATTTTGTTATATGTTATCATGATTTAACAAATAATGATAATAGTAATGATAAATTCTGTCACTGCTACTCAGGGAGATTATTGGCGTGATAAATCAATATCTCAAATTACGTGCTAAGGCTGCAGACGTTACAACAAATAGGAAGTATCGGAAATTGGTGTTGAGAGCAGGCACGCCTGATTTCACGTAATCCTTCGTCATAAGATGAGTAAGACAGATTTCACTTGATTTAAGTTGATTTGAATAAGTAATTGCAGCACCTTTCATTGGCTTCGATTGGCCTCCTGTATCTTCAACCTTTTTAGTCTGGTTCCTCAGTTTAGAACCTCCTGGCACATCTGAAAACCTCATTAACAGACCTAATGAACGTCTCCTTCACTAACTACACTGAGTATGGCATCCACAACCAGGCTGTACGCTACTGCTGGATCTCCTACTTTCTCTTTACCATCCTTTCCTCCTTCATAGGCGATTCCATCATCCTACTGGCATCGATCAAGTATGATGCCTTCAAGCTTCACAAAGCCATTGTCACCATCATGCAGCACATCGCTGTCTGTGATCTCCTCAACTCAATCAATTCTGTTCTCTTCCTTGTTACTCTGATCTCAGAACGGAATAATCTGGGGTCCGTCTTGTGCAGTGTTAGTGGTTATTTACCCTACTTCTCCTACTCGGCTAGCTTCTACCTTACAGCTGCCTTGACCAGCATCAAGCTCCTCACAGTCCAGTACCCGATGCATGCTCATCTCTGGACTAAATCCAAAGCTCATATCGTCTGTGGAATCATCTGGTTCTGTTCCCTAGGTTTTCCTATCCTCTCACTTGTTATTGGTAAAGGTGACGTGCAATTCAATTACCTAGGGTACTCTTGCATCTATGTCATTTCAGCGGACGCTTGGACAATACGGAAATCAGTTTTAGGCGGCTTCGTATTACTGGTACCGAACATCGTTGTCATAGTGACCACTACATGGCTCATAGTACTTGCTGTGAGAGTTACGAATCGAGGGGGTGACAAGATAAAGTGGCAAGGTCTGATGACAGTCATTGCAACTGCTGTGGTGTACTGTCTGTCTGTACTTCCGTCAGCACTGTTCTACATATTGGAGCCGTTCATCCAGGATCCAATGCTTTACGTTCAATTCTTTAGAGCAACCCATGCCATCGTTACCATCAACGTCATGGCCAACTTCTACATATACAGCCTGACGGTGCAGAGTTTCAGGGAGTTTCTGAAGCAAAGAGCAGCACTCATTTGGGGAGCAATCTGTGGGATAAGAGGAGGAGGAGAGGCAAGGATATCTGGTGTGAGGGGAGACAAGACCACTTCTACAGCAGGGGAGAAGTCCACACGATGGAAGAAAACGAAGACCACAAGAGGGAAGAAAATAATACCCGCAACAGCGGGGGAGAACACTGGGGCAATTGCCGGGAAACAGAGATTTGAAACTCAAGTTTAAAGACTGAAGAAGTGACGTCTTCCTAAACTGGCAATTGCAGGAGTGACTTACTATCAGTGTGTCTTACTGGTTGGACAATGGACATCTCTAAAAATCCTTGATTGTTTAAATTGTGTTGATGAAACTCAGTTGGTCCAAGGAACATTGCTAAAATTTTGCTTGATAATTTGAAAACAAGAAGGTATCAGTACTGTAGCAGTTTTTATCATTTTGGATGAAACATTAAAGATTAAACAGCTTTGAAAATCTTCGAATAATCATCATGATTGAAGTTAACAATAACATTAGCAGACTTAATTTTACTGTTTCTTGTGTTTCATGAGTGGAATACTGGAACAGCTCTAGAAATTCTTGATTTTGCAGATTTCTCATATTTTATCATTTTTCTTTATCATGATACGGAATTCATACTGATTAAATATGCCAGTATGATCAGAAAATCGGACATTGATTGTTGTTAGGGGCTGCACACACGTGGATTATAAGCCATAGCTTATAATCCACGATACAATTCTGCACGGGAGTGGTACTATCCTGCTAATCGCACCTGTACAAAGAACGGCAGCACGTACGGGCTGTACAGAATCTCATCCAGCTCCAGGAGTTTGGTCTCCGAGTCCTTGAAACGCATGTCGGAGTAGTGTGGCTTCCTCTTCTGGATCTTAGTGACGTCGTGGATACGTTTCTCACACGTCATCTTCGCAACTTTGCACTGCACAGGAGAGACGTATAATTTCTGTATATTCCTGTTTATTCGGCATTAGGATGTAGTCATAAACGAGCTGCACCCTATTTTTTGTACAACTTCACGCTTCACCGCTTAGCTGCACCCTATGAAATGAATCCTCGATCCTTGCATATATCAGTGGTGTAAGACTCGAAAAAAGGTGCATATAATGTGTAAAAAGGAATATATTTACATTCTGCCACCTGAAATTACTCTACAGCACTACATACTAATGCCGAATAGACCGGAAAATCACATAATTTCACGACCTACGACCTTGAGATGATACGATACAATTGCGTCGATTAAATAATTGACTCGATTAATCGATTATATAGCTGCACCATGATCCCCTATATAATGGTGATCCCCAATAATGCACCTGGTTGATGTATCGCGCTAGATTCCTGGTAGAAAGTCTGTAGCTTTTGCTGTGGATCTGAGACAGTAGACCGTCCACGTCCTCCTCTTGTTTTAGGTTTTCTATCGTCATGGACTGCATTATTTCAGCGATAACTTTGTACCTGTCATTTAAGTGTGAATTAGTTGCAGGATCGTGCGACGTTGGTAATAATTGGATGATCAACTGAAATTATATTTGGCCTTTTGGCTTTGTACCTGTCAAAGTGTCAATATGAGCCATAGTACGATGTTTGTAGCTATTGTACTATTGGATGATTTAAATTGCAAATATTTGGGCTTCCCCGTATCGCGAATTATGTTGTTTCTTTGTACTTGATAACGGCAACCTTATGCCACGTAAGCTGATGAAAAAGTTTTGATCCTAGATTATGTATCTGACTGTTTTTGGGCCTTTTTAATCATTTTCTAAGTTGAGCCAAGGTCAGAATGGTCTTGAGATCACCTGAGTTGTCGAAGTTTGTTCAAGTCGGTTTCCTTGTTTATCTTCTTAATGAAGTCTTCGTAAGTCTTTGCTTGAGTAAAGAATCTCTGCTTCTTGATAGGTGATCCTAGCGGAGATTATAACTTTATAAGATAAATGCGGTAGAAACAAGCTCAATGAAATGACAAATATCAGAAATTTCATTCGATAACTTTTGTAATATCGATACTGCGAAATACGGGATTACGGTAGGTAGTCAATTATAATTCACACTTAACAGATTCTCACCGATGGTATCGATGAAGGGCAGAATACACTGGTAGATGAAGTCTGGTTGAGATATCTTCTCGACCAAGGGGTACAACACGAAGTTAGACACAATGTCACCCATGAGCTCAGAGAAGAGGGGAGATAACCATATAGAGCGAGGTGTTATTGCCTGAAGGGAGGGGGTTAAAAGTTAGACACAGTGTCACCCATGAGCTCAGAGAAGTTGATCGCTCTATGTTCATATATAATATCTCCTCATGTATATGGAAGTTTCCCAACTGATAATATGTAAAATGTTCGAAGAATACTTTACAACTGTGCATTATTAACAACTTACTTATTAACAACAGTACATTATCAACAACAGTACCATAATAACAATAGTATCTCATAAACGGTAAATGTCTAAAAACAGACCTTATCAACAACGGTACCTTATTAACAATGGTACCTTACTTACAACGATACCTTATTAACAACAGTATCGTTTTAACAACGGTTCCTCATTAACAACGGTACCCTATAAACAACGGTACCTTATAAACAACGGTACCTTATAAACAACGGTACCTTATAAACAACGGTACCTTATAAACAACGGTACCTAGTTAACAAAGCTACCTTATTAACAACGGTACCTTATTAACAACGGTACCTTATTAACAACGGTACCTTATTAACAACGGTACCTTATTAACAACGGTACCTTATTAACAACGGTACACTATTAACAACGGTACCTTATTAACAACGGTACCTTATTAACAACGGTACCTTATTAACAACGGTACCTTATTAACAACGGTACCTTATTAACAACGGTACCTTATTAACAACGGTACCTTATTAACAACGGTACGTTATTAACAACGGTACCTTATTAACAACGGTACCTTATTAACAACGGTAGCTTATTAACAACGGTACCTTATTAACCACGGTACCTTATTAACAACGGTACATTATTAACAACACTATTTAACGACATTTTTAACAACATTATTAGCAACAATCAAGCAAGACAACTCGAACAAGAAAATGAGAACTAATGACCAGAGCTGCAGCACATGCCTTTATATATGTGGGCTGACACCACTCAGTCATCTATGACGAATGGCGACGTATGCACATTCCGCATACCAACTCTATGACGTTGACACCACTAGGGACCCAATCAAGCATGACGAATGTGGTTACGTACACATAACGACTCCATGACGTTGACACCAATCAACATCCTATCAAACATTAAGAATGAAGTTACGTACACATACCTACATCAAATCAGGCATGACGAATATTTGCACATTCCACATACCGTTGGATTGCAATGTGCATTTTCTACCTACGATGACCCTATCTATCTCTCATAATAGTGCCCCAACCAACAACCATTCCTGCATGTATTCGTGAAAACAGACCCTTTCTTAGTTTCTTGTTTCAGTCACGCAAGCGACACTCGACAGTGTCGACCGACCGATCGCGAAAATATTTAATCGCGCGGCTGAAAACATTTCTACACAACATTCCACGTGAATGCACGTGATACAATCACACATTTATGATTCCGCGCGCTACGAAAAGCTCACCGTTCGGAGAGGAAACAGTAGGACATAAATCGAAAGTGTACCAGGAATACTGCCGAAAGTAAGGTGTTTTGGTACAACAATTTTGCGAAAACTACTGGTCAGATTTTAAAGAAACTTTTCAGTTAAGTCAAGCTTGACCCAAAGAATATAGAAACGTCAAAAAATTGGTAGGTCTATGTGCTAACTTTCGAGATATAATCCAACACATGGAAATGTTATTTTAGCGGTATTTTGGTACATCGATTACTCGAAAACTGGTCGTCAAATTTTTATGAGAAATTCCAATTAGGTCGACTATGGCCCAACTAACATAAAAACGTCAAAAAATTGGGTGGTTTATGAGCTAACTTCCGAGCTATAACAAAACAAAAGAAAAATGGTATTTCCTTGTGTTCGGGGATATCTCGAAATTTGGCATATAGACCCCTCTATTTTTTGACAGTTTTATGTTCTTCTAGTCATGCTCGACCTAACTGGAAAGTTTTATTAAAATGTGACGACCAGTTTTCAAGCAATCGTTGTACCAAAATACTGAGAAAATCGCTAAAATTACATTTTCTTGTGTTTGAATATAGCTCGTAAGTTAGCAAATAGACCCCCCAATTTTTGACGGTTTTATGTTCTTTGGGTCATGCTTGAGCCAACTGGAAAGTTTCATCAAAATGTGACGACTAATTTTCGGGTTACATACACTTGTACCAAATCCCATAATTTGGTACACTTGGTACACTTAGGTCCCTCTCAGAGGAAAACCAAACTTTTTGGGACTCCCGACTCGGAAAAAAACAGACAGTTGGTTGACAGATTCCTTCATTTCATACTCACGCAAAGGGAGATAATCCCCGCCCTCTTGAGGAAAGCTTTCTCCTCGTTTTCATGACTACAGCTCCCTTCCTTCCGCACACAGCAGTCCCCTCCATCCTCACTTTCTAGGTAGACTTTGAACTCGAACTCTTTCTCTCGTACGCTCTTGAAGTGGGAGTGAACCTTTATCATGATGTCTTGGAAGAGCAGGGTCACGATATCCATCTGAAAATATTTAAATAAATCTTATCCATGAGCTAGATTCAAGAATCACGGATTTTTTCATCTTTACAGGTTTAGATGCTTCTCATCATGACTCATTGATTTTTTCCAAATTTTGTAATCAATTAATTGATTAATTACTTGATTAAGATCAGGGTTATGACTGAAAGTTCGTAAGAAAAACTTGCTCAGGGTATTGAGTAACCCACGCGCCTTCATTTTAAAAGATTAGAGTAATGTATAATGTTCCAAATTAGAGCTTTAGGTAGCGCCATTGTAGGCACAAATAAAAGTACACCACAGTTTTATTAGAACTGTAGGTAAGAGAGTGTACATAAGTACATAGTACACACCACAGTACACAGTATGCGGTGTGTCATTCCATTAACTGTAGTACGAGCCTTTTATTATAGCCATAATGCCATGCGAGTATGGTGAGTTCCTGTAACACTGCGATTGAATTTACCTACACAGATATGACCACTCGAATCCAGAGAGATTCGATCCAACCGTAATTTGGATAGAAAAATCATCGAAGGAAGTCTGGGAATTTTCTTCGGATAAACATGATAAACTTACATCATTGAGTTTTATCTGAGCGAGATAGACAAGCTGCCACGAGAGAGTTGTAGCGATATCCGACACCTTCTGAGTCTTAGCTACCAGCGGGGGCGAACACCAGGAAAAGACGAAGTCACGGAGAGACAGGGATATCACCTGAAATAGGGACAGGGATATCACCTGAAATAGGGACAGGGATATCACATGAAATAGGGACAGGGATATCACTTGAAATAGGGACAGCGATATCAACTAAAATATATGGGTAACAGAAGTAATTCACTGTTTATAACGTCAATATTTCAATTCATTGACTAATCGATTCCCTATTTATTCTGGTAGTCATCATAATTCACCTTGCAAGTCGCCAGTTGGTCGTAGAATGCTCGTAATGACATTTTATGATAATCACGAGTCATTATACTATTATTCTCCTTATCATACCTGCCCTTCTTACTGTCTTGGACACTTGAATTAGCTAATTAGGTACTTATTAACTGCTATTGTCACTACTATTGGGGGCATATTTCAGTCTGTGTCCAGCAGATAACTTTTTATGCCATGATAAAGATACGAGTCTCTACCATCCAATTTATGCGAAAGTAATATAATAACTAAGTAATTTCTTTCACAGGGCCATTATATTCGATACCTAAAAAAGTACTCTAAATTATAGTGATAAGTACCTTGTCACTGCAAGTGACAGCTCACAAGTAACGCAAGTGACAGCTCACAAGTAACAGTAGACTCATACCCCTCCCAGCCCGGCTCAATGTCTCCTTTAAAAGTGGTATTAATAACCATGTACATTCTTTTATCTTTTTATATTACTCAAAACCTTGATTATTAATTAATCGTTATACTACTTTTTATATTTCGTTGGAGCTGCTACTGCAGTTTTTTATTTTTTTTTTTTTTTTAATATCTACGAACCACAGTGCAGAAGTTCTGCACCTTGATCAGCCATGGCTGTATAATAGATAAGTGGTTTCTGTTAAACTTTCGATTGAGTCGGAGTGGTTTACAAAATATCTCTATAGCACAATATCCACCCTATCCGCAATAAATAAATAAATAAAAGTGAAAACTGAATGTCGGAAATGAGAAGTTGAGGTTCTCACAGTGCAAAATCAGAAAGTTTTTTCTGAGATTTATTTGAGATTGTTCTGGATTTTCTGCATTAACTCATTAGAAGCAACATCAGTTGTTCTTTCTGATTTATTTCGTCAAAAAATTGAACTTTTAATTGAGTTTTGCACCTTATGGTTATACTTAGCAAAACCACAATCAGAAATCCTTCATGACCACGTAGTATTTCACTATTTGAGCTAGCTTGTTAACTGGCTTACTGGAATAGAAAATACGGTTAGTAATTAACTTTTAAATTGTCATCATTATTCATTGTACAGGGTGGGTAAAAAGTCTGGACCCCCCCTCTCCAGCCAAAACGGTAAAAGATACGGACTTGTCCTTTTGAACATAATTAGTACTATCAATTGTTAGTAGAAAAAAGTTGTCAAAGAAAAAAAATAATCAAAAAAATTATGAAGGAGCAATTTTACAAAACTTGCATTTTTGGGCCTCTCAGTCGCTTATTTGAGGGTTGAGCGAAAAATGCTCTTGAAGAAAAGTGAGGACCTCCAAGACATGAAGAGAATTTTCAAAAGAGTTATCAATGAGATAAATAACGACACTACACTCCTGCAAACGCTACTCAGATCAATGAGAGAAAGACTAAACACAGTGGTAGAGAATAATGGTGGAGCCACAAATATTAGATATCATTGATCAATTGTAAAATTTTGTATATTTACCTGATAATTTAGCTCACAAAGTGTCGTCTTAATGCTCCTTCATAAAATCCGACAAAATAATTTGGAAAATCCAAAATGACTTTTTTCTACTCACAATTGATAGTACTAATTATGTTCAAAAGGACAAGTCCGTATCTTTTACTGTTTTGGCTGGAGAGGGGGGTCCAGACTTTTTACCCAGACTTTCATATGATCATGTGACTACTATTCAGAGCGGGGGGGGTTCAGCGGTAAGTGGTATGGACGGCATCACACTTAAGGGCGCTACAAAAATAAATCCTAATATCGATGATTGCCAATGATTTGGCACAATTGTTTGAAGAATTACGTGACATAAATTTTACTATGTAGATAAGACTTCAAAGTTTCAAGTTGATTAGTACCTAAGAGTAGTTAGTAAAAAAAAGTTTTGAGAGCGTAAAAATTGCGGGAATTAAATAGGGTGCAAGTCTAGATAGTTCTAGGGTATCTAGATATCTAGGCAGTTAGATTCTCTTGTGTTTTTTAAAATCTGTAGCAATTTTGGGTATTAAATTAGTTGTGTCCCTAGAAAGGACCACTTCGTAAAGAGGTTTTTATATTTGATAAAGAGTCTAAGATTATATGAAACAAAGGGTCGCTTTTGCAACCAATTTGTGGTCCCTGAAACAATTTCTGTAGCTTGTAGGGGTGGGTCTAATTTCAGCTTGACCAGTTACAGGCATTATCTGGTGGGTGGGTGGGTGGTTGGGATTCTTGACCAGATAGGGTGATGCCGTCCTCCCACTTACTGCTGAACCCCCCCCGTTCAGAGACGTGTTTTCTACCAACAGAATAGTCGATGCGGCAATGAAGCTATCTATCGTGTGATCAGGTTTCTTCTTCTGTCAATAGCTATCTTAGGGCATCGGCCATTCAATTCACACAAAAATATGCGTCCTTGAATAATTTTAGTATCATTTTAGAATTTAGATAGCCAGTATTGACTTCTAAATGTATTCATCCAATTGACAGCCCGAGCAATTGAATTAAATAGTGGATTATTAAAATCAATATTCTGATTTTGATGGGTGTTGTGTTACCATAGTAGAGGTTTAGACATGGAAACTCTAACTTGTAACTAGAATTTCACCTTTCATTCTTCTAGAGATTTGTTGAGCGGTAGTTTCTCGCACTTTGATAATGTTTTAAATATCAGAAATGAAAATAACCCACGTCTTCCAAGGTAGATAAAGATATTTTTAAAACTTATACCGAGCTAGTACCTACTCAAAATAAGAAAATGCCCATTCATTCGGAAGAATTTGCCAAAATCATGCGGCAGATATCTCCTTAATTCCACGTGCATAACATTCTCCTTTATATATCGCGTGGGAAAATAGGTATTTCTTCGTCATTGTGTGACAACTTGAAACCATGATAATGAAAAATCTGCAAATTATTTGTCTAATACTGATCGCTGGTACCTAGACAGTTCTCATAATATCTTACAATGGAATTCAGTTGTCTTAGACGCTTCCTAAATTCCTTAATTCCTATGCTAATCCTCTCGCTCATTTAATGATCTTTACCTCAATCAAGATTTATTGATATGCATTATGCATGCATTTTGTAATCTTAAATTATACATAATCACAGTACCGGAGCATATACGTATTATCTAAACTATCTAAACTTAGTAGCCGCATGCATTATGCATTATTTAGGGGCGAGAGGTCCCAACTCTTATCACACTATGAGTATGCAGCTGGCATTGTAAGTTATTAGCATGTATGTCTACAGTGTCTCTGAGCTATAATAACACCCTCTGAGAATTCTTAACAACGGCTCTTTGGTATTACGAGCACAGCCCATACAGTGACATGGTACTATGGTATTACCTTGTTCATCTAAACACAATCCTACTATCTTATACTATAGACTAGAAGTGTAGGGGTATGAGCTATTTAAATTGGAGCCTCTCTCCTACTCTTTGTTTTATTTCCTTGAGCTGCATGCTGCACTATGTAACAGTTATTGTAGGTGGGTGTTATACTCTAGTGGAACTGTGGCATAGCTCAGGAAGTGTTCAACTTTAATTTAAAATTTACAAAATTTCCTGATTTAACTTTGGATGTATTCCAATTTTGAGCTATTTGATTTTTGGAGTTCTCGAAAGGTGACCAGTTATTGAAAAGATAGGCACACCGCACAGTCCAATAACTTTGTGTCTTTATGATGGTGCCCAATTATGGTGTACCATCTGCATTTTACTGTCTAAACTGGAACTAACACTCCTCCTACTTTGTTCCTGTTCCTACCAGTGTCCATTGCCAAAATTATTAAATTAATGAATAGCGCCATAACGTCATTCATTATCAACCTGTAAAACGATAGGAACAGTTTCGTCATTGAGAATTGAGTGTCAAGGAATGAGAAAGTTGCCAAAAGTCATTAACATAAATAATAACCGCCAGTTCACCACTTATATCGCTGTTAATTGCCAATCATAACAACAGTTGTCTTGTAACACTACTATATTCACCGGTAGATAGGTGTGATGAATATTGAATGGTGTACGGCATAACGGCATAACGGCCATGCCTTTGTTGTCAACGTCGACATTTATTAGTTTGACATTTATTAATTCACCTTATTTTGACATTTATTTTGTGCAAACAAAAGTGCCACAAGTTCTTGGGACTATTTTTGTTTAATTATGTTTAATCCTGTTTATTAGTTTAGTTTGACATTATAGCAACTCGTCAGAATCTCCGTAAATAGCAATTAATACTACGCTCATATTATTCGAAGCCGGAAGCACGTTGAATGAAAATGATCATAAATCGTATACATCAATGAGTAATCATAAATCGGAGCGTTCTTGTTGATTAATAGTGTGCAGAAATTCTAATTTCTTCTGGTTTTCTACTAGAAGACCAGAAGAAATTAGAATTCCTTGCGAATAATTTAGTCTACATCCTAGGGCATCGAACCATCGACAAAAACTTCTCCCTCGTCTTTTGCTTTCCCTGATTACACTCCATCAGGGTCGCCTGATGCGCCATCTGGCGACCTTTCCACACACCATTATACATACCAACAGCAGTTCTCAAGAGCTCGGCCACATGTCAGGGCACTAATCAAGACAATGCAGTGGCTATATTTCTAAAAATTACTACTCCTATTGTACGGAGGCAGTGGGGCATGGATTGTTATTTCTATTCATGAAAAGCAATTGGTAAAGTTGCGTTGTTAAAAATAAAGGATGAATTTCATTATTGGATTGTGTTGTGTTTGTTCTGTTTTAGTTTTAGGAAATTATGTTTCTTGTTTGTCGATGGAAGCCGTTCTTTACTCCTCTTGACCACCATTCAATAAATTCCGTTGAAAAACAAATTCCGTCGTATAACGTACATATCATATACACTGATCCTTTTCAATTTTCAAACCATCAGTTCATCTACAAACTTACAAAAGATAAATTCATGAATATATGATCTCCACCTATTTACCCCCAACTCTTCACCCTGAATATCTCCACCTATTTACCCAGCAACTCTTCACCCTGAATATATCACCTATTTACCCCCTCACTCTTCCCCAGCGTCCCATGTTACACTACCTGCACTAAGATGCACTCCGGCCCCCACCTGCCCTCACTCGACACCACCCTGGCAGCCCTCCTGATCCTCCTCATCCTGCTAGCTGTCCCTGGCAACATCTCCTCCCTCCTCTTCTTCTCCACCCGCCTCCACCACAACCTCCACTACCTCCTTTACGCCGTGATGAGTGCTGTGGACACTGTTACCTGCTGCTTTGCCGTGTCGCCCCTCGTCACCCTGCTGCTCGCAGGGCGCCGCCCCGCCGCCTACTGCACCCCCGGCCTATGCATCTCCTGGGCAATAGGCGCCAAGTTTTCTCTGTTTTTCTCCATGTTCGTAGTGCTGATGATGAGCGTGACCCGGACTATCGCCATAGTGGCGCCGTTCTACAAGATCAGGCGGAGTGCTGTGATCGGGGGTTGGTGGGGTACGGGATGCTGGGTTTACTCGCTGGATGGGGTGTTTGTGGGGTTGGGGATGTGGAAAGTGCGGTACAGCAGTACCATCGCAGGCTGTATCATCGTCATCTCTCCTGATGCTCCGAGCTGGGCACAGAACGTTTACAAGTACATCCTGATGTCAGACCTGCTCATCCCATCCCTCACCGTGTTCGTTAGCTTCCTGATTAGCACTCTCTACATTGTGACCAAGCACCAGAAACACTCCCCTCGGAAGGGAGATAAGAAGTTCAAGCAAGCCTCCCTGACCATATCCATCTTTACAGCTGTCTTCCTGGTGTGCAACCTGCCCTTCTTCCTCATCCATCTCCTCAATAACCTGGCTCAGTGGTATGATCTGGATGTGTTTGAGAGTATCGTGGTTAACAGGTACACCTGGTTGGTAGCCCAGGGAATACTACCGCTGATAAATGCTACGATTAACCCTTGGGTGTATCTGACCAGGATATCTCACTTCAGGAGGTGGGTAAGGTTTGGAGCAAGAGAACTTATGGATAATTTTGTGCTCAACTTTAAATAACGTATACCTAATTTACTGGAGATGAGTGGCATTTGAGTAGGTTGTTGGGGAGCACGTGAATACATTGCTATCTGAGACTTGACCCTCAAATAACACGGAATTGTGAGTGATTGAAATGGAATTGAAGGGATTGGATCATTTTGGCGAAGGAAATCTTGAGATCAGTCGTGGCTTAAATGAGGGACATAATTTTTGGCCGTGAACATTGGGGATAACTAATGACGCGCAGCAACAATCATCGACTGACATTTTACTATTTTAAGTATTACTGTATTTAAGAATTACTGTATTGATAATTTCATTTTATGACTATGCTACTTGGTCACCAAATTGAAATTTCTCCAACTTTCCATCGTGACTCACATGAAATCGGACACTTCCCGATTCCAAGCACGTGATGTATCCCGTACACACGTTTTCTACTATTTTAGGAATATTTCTTATCTCATTTCTTATTCCCCCCGTGTAGAATTACATGAGCTCCCGGGGGATGATATAACCATGATGAAGCAGAACGGCGTACTCATTGAAAACTTTTAAAATATAGGGTCAGTGGTGGCTTGTAATTCACATAGCCATGCATTGTACTGTACTGTATCAACCCCTTCCCGGAGGAAGGGGACGTTTCCCTGATGGTAAACGTCGGCAAAGGGGTCTACATAGCCATACAACTATTATGGTCGACGCACTTGAACTGCTGGATTGTGTCAGTTTGGTCGAGTGACCCAAAATTTTGGGGACAGTAACTGAACTAGCCCTAAACTTGGGGTAGTAACCCCATCCCAAATAACTTATGGCGATGGAATTATCAATTATCTTTAAAAACAGCGCCCGTATTTCATCATTACTGTATTTAAACTCTTTGTGTAATTATTTTGGTATTTCTATTGTTAAACATATGTTTACTTGTGTTGACCATCAAAGTATTAGAGTATAATACATCTTTTGTAGTCAAAGTCAAAGAGTCAAGTACTCAAGTAGTCATAAGGATGGACATTTGATTTATATGTACCTACAGTGTATACAGTAGAGCTGTAAGTACAGTGTACACAATGTATACTTTATACATTACATGGAGAAGATGATCCTGTGAGCCTTGAGTAACCGGAGTCGGGACACCAACCTCATTACTCAAACCATAAAACCATGGTATACCCAAATATGGAACAATTGAGCGATATAAGTCTTTGCTCCTCAGTCCTGAATAAGCAATTTACCAACACAGTGGTATCGGTCACTAACCTCTGTAATGAGACTGTCCACTTTGGCAGTAGTGACGGGTGAGCTGATAGCTGGAAGGTTGGGAGGCGGACACTTCCCAGATAGCACACACTTTCGAACTGTAAGAGGGTGGGATTAGCAGCAGCAAGCAAGGGTCTGCTAATACTATCTACAATCATCGTACACGATTAACGATTTCCAAAATGTAGATACCTACCATCTGGATGATCTTGAATGCAATGAGTTGCGAAAATGATATGCGCTAAAAGAAGATAAATATTAAAACACATTTGGCTAGGCCCTAGGGTTCAAGCACTTAAATTAATTGGCAAATTTGATAGTCAATCTTTCAATGATCAACAAAAGCAACAGTTCTTTGCTAATCAATATCAAGACCTCAAGAGATTGTTGGAAATTGAGAAGTTACCTGGAACAGCATGCTTTTTACTTTTCACAGAAATGAACTTTAGGTATGCCACCGAAACAACAAGAACGATCAGAGAGCTGAATTTGAGTAAAACTCCGGGACTTTCAACACTCAACGCAATGAAACCAGCGACAATGCTGCAACTGATCAGGTCAATGTCCATCGGAAAGTGTCTGAACTTTTAAACTACTATCGGTTTGCGATAAAAGGGTGATTATCGATGAAATTTCAACCCAACCCCTCATGAAGGATGAGAGATGAAGCAGTTATCATCAGCGTCGATTGACATGTCATCGTCTGTCTACACTTAGCACCTACCTGAACTGCGAAATCGAACATAATCACTTCAAAATATTTTGCAGGCGCGAAAGCGCTCGATTATTATTCTACCAACAATGCTGCCAAAATTCTGTGCTATGCGCGGCGCTTCAATATTCACATTTCTAATTTTTGCGTGGACTTACCACATGTTACGTGTCCCTGTTTGTTCGCGCTTGCGCGCGCTTTTCGTAGAAAAGTCACAAACTCTTTTGCCTCTTCTCTGAAGAAGCGCGCTTGCGCGCGCAAAATAAGGCTCCGTAACATGGAGTAAGCGCGGACACATTTGCAGTTTTGAGAAATGGTTATCGGTTACTGGTAAGAGGAACACAAAATGTCTTCCACATCCGTTCCACGCTTGCTAAACACGTGTATCCTTCACATAACCAGGTTCCTTCCTAAGCCCGCATAGGTGTGTGTACGCGCGCGGCGCTATTCCTGATCCTGGGCCTGAGGAAGCGCACCGCGCGACGACAAACGATAACAAGGGTATATACCTGGTTTGGGGAAGTCTCGATCTCCTTCTCCGAACATGCGCGCGCAAAATAGGTCCTACCACGTAGTTGTAGGACAAATCTGACGATGTCAAAATAAACGTGACTGAACGGCGTGGCGCTTCGCTCATGAGCTCCGCTCAGAAGGTTAAGGGTCTTCATACTCGACTCTCCTAAAAAAGTCGAACGCCGCGCATAACAATATGTCCATGTCATCAAATAACTTTGCAAAGATGGCTCTTTCTGATTGGTTGCGCGCAAATGCCCATAGCAACGGGTCCCGGTCAGATATAACAGCTGCGCTCAACGCAATTTGATGCATTTGCCGATTGTTGCGCTGCATTTCAACGGTCAACCATTGCATTGCATTGCAGAACTCGCATTTGTTACGTTTTGGGGCTTCAAATTCACGCTTAAATTGAATAATGAACAAGTTAAACAGTCAGTTTCTATTTTCTTTAATTGCAATTCATCAGAATATGAACAACCAATGATCGGATCAAAAGACTGCCGAGTCCACACTGTACAGAGCAGAATAAATAATTTTCAATTTTGATGTCCCAATTTTCTTAAACTTACAATTGTTAATCCGTCACATATTACATCAGCAGCAAGGGCCAGGAATTATATGGGAGGGAGCAGGGAGGTTGCTTCCAAATACTGACAGATTTGAAGTCACAGTGTCACATTTTCTAATAAATTTTCACTTGTTTCATTACTTCTATTTTAAAAAAATCAAAGACTATCGAAGACCAATGTTTCCTTAGCAGGGTTTCGGCCAAATTTTAGTTTACAGATGCTGGCAGAGGGGAGGGAGTGGGTGACAAATTGCTTATTGCTGACGTAATATGTGACAGCTTCCTCATATCAACATTATATCTTCAATGCCATTGCCTCAGCGTATTCGTTGTCCAGAATTAACTATGAGGTTGTACTGGTAAACTTTTCAAATTCACTTGCCAATCGCGTATATGTTTCTGCCGAATAAGCTTTTCAAAACATTTTATTTGCAGTAGCCAGCTCAAAGCTCATGACTCAATGACTTTAAACCAAGACAATCTCAATAACCAAAATGATAAGGGACTATGTGTTCCATTGGGTCCATTGGAACTTCCAAGTCCAACAAATAACTTTTTACAGGTTTGAGTTGTACCTATACATATAACTAAATGATTTTTTAGAATCGCCTTCCTGTAATTATTTATTCTACGATTCTAAGTAAGTAAGTATTCTATTTCTAAGATTCTATATCTCAGAGAATTTGCTCAGACCGTTTATATATTTCAGGGGCTGAACGACATTTTGAGAAACGAACAGATGTGCGACATCACCATTCGTTGCGGTGACGACACCTTCAAAGCTCACAAGGTGGTTCTGGCAGCCAACTGTCCCTACCTCCGGGCCATGTTCACTAACGGTTTCAAGGAGAGTCGGAGCAGCGAAATAGAGCTGAAAACCATTTCCAGCAAAACATGGTCCTACATCATGGACTTCATGTACACCAAACACACGGCCATAGATAACTCAAATGTCTGGAAAATCGTGGAGGCGGCATCCATGCTCCAGATTGACGAGTTGAGGGAGAAATGTGCCAATTTCTTATCCGCACAAATCGATGCAAGTAACGTGATTAAAATCAGAGACTATTCACAGATGCTTCTCATTGAAGATCTGGAGGAAGAAGCCACTAATTTCCTCAAAAACAACTTCGAAAAAGTCGCAGAATACGAAGAATTCCTCGAACTTTCCCACGACAAACTCGAAGAAATCCTCAAATTTGACTTCATCCGCGTCCGATCAGAATACGTCCTACTTTACGGAGCTCTGCGGTGGCTCCAACACGATCTTCTGAGCCGGTCGGAGCACGCCTTCCAGATCCTCCAACACGTCCGACTGCTCCACTTCACGAACGTTGCGTACGTGCAACGGATCGTGGAGAAGTTGCCACACGCCCTGAGCAGTCCGGAGGAATGCGAGAAGTTCCTGGAGAACATCCGGAGGTCGAAGAGGAGACTCCTGGGATCGGCCCATGAGGATTCCTCTCTTACCCCAGGTTAACAGAGTCGAGGATTCCCTCTCTTATCCCAGGTTAGAGGATTCCCTCTCTTATCCCAGGTTAGAGCTAAGCAGTGAGCACGAGGATTCACTCTCGTATCCCAGGTTAGAGGATTTCCTCTCTTATCCTAGGTTAGAGGGTACTTGAGGAACGAGCAAGAGAAAGCATATGAGCGGTAAATGAGTCATCAGAACTCACAATTCTAAGCTCTCACAATGTAATGGCATGTAAACAGTGAATTATATTGGGACCATTGGTTCCACCGTTTTAGAGATGTTATAGTTGAAGAATTCGGACTACTAATGTTAGGAATTCCCGGAAATCTGAATTGATAATGACCCGCTTATCCCACTCCCCCCTGTCAGGTGGTACCCACAGGAGTCAATCTACGTGACGGGAGGTCGGAATGAGAACTCCTGTCTGTCCTCCATTGAGCGGTACGATGCAAACACCAACTCCTGGTCGTTCCTTGACGCCATGAACTCCCAGAGAACAGCCGTGTCAATGGCACCCCTCAACAACCACATCTACTGCATGGGAGGTGAGTTGGATTTCAGACAGATCTTTTGAAGTTATAAACATTTCTACAAGCTCAGATCAATGCAGATAAATACCGAACTTGAACCCATTCCCCCAAAAGTACTTTAAGTGAAATTAAATCAAGCCATATTATCTCCGAACTGAAGTTATTCAAACAACCCTCCGCAGGTGAAAGGGAGAACCCCAAGTGCCGTTCTCAGACCCTCTACTAACAGAACACTCCCACAGGTGAACGGGAGAACCCCAAGTGCCGTTCCCAGACCCTCTACCTCAGCGAAGTGGAGCGTTACAGCCCCCAATTCAACACTTGGACCCCCACCTGCAAGCTGTCCGTGCCCCGTTCCTTCGGGGCGGCTGCCGTGTGTCGGGGCAACATGTACGCGTTAGGGGGCGAGGACAACCACTCCTGTCACACTAGTATTGAGTATTACGAGGAGGAGCGGATACCTGGCTACCTGGCACCCCCATGAACCTGGCCCGGTCAGGGGTGTGCGCCACTACTGTGGAGAACAGGATGTATGTGATCGGGGGACACGATAACTACAATAATTACACCCAACACAACTCCATGGAGGCGTACGATCCCCGAGAAGGGAGGTGGAACTTCTGTATGGGCCTGAACATTGGGAGGTCGGGGGCTACAGCAGGGGCTATTGATGGGAAGATTTATCTGGCGGGAGGGAGGAACAGACAGTTGGGAAACTTGTTTTTCTGGCTGTGTGAGTGCTATGAGCCCCGGATGGATAGATGGCACGCAGTGTCGAGTATGACTACAGTAAGGGCATGGCCTGGATCAGCGGTACTTGATAACAAGTTAGTGCGATGATATTCGAGGTTTCTTCGTAATGCTACTTGACCCATTTGTTTTCAAAGCAATCGCTTTCCCACAGATCCTAAAACTTGATTTCCTATCGTGCTGCCCCCAACACCAACCCGATCCTAAACACCATTAACTCAAGGATAGATTGAATTTAAACCATATCCATCTCAGGTTCGTTGTGCTGGGAGGCTATGACTGCACGGACCGGCTTAACACAGTGGACATATACGACCCCAAGAAAGACAAGTGGTCGAGGTGCGGCAACATGATCATGTGCAGGGCAGGAGCCTCGGCTTGCACCATCTAGAGAAGGAACATTCAACAGAATATTCAACTGAAGCCATCTAGAGAAGTAACATTCAACTGGTCGAAGCTGTGAGCTTTTACCAGGCAAAGCTATTCTATGAAGTTTCCTCGCTGGCGATAAGCCACTAAGTATATCACTATCAGATTCTTTTACGTATTTGTTATTTATATTGCCAACTTTTTATAAAAACTCACTGACTGAAAGATATGAACCTTATCAGTTTTCACTTAGCCTGTATAAATTATTAAAGGCAAAACTCTGTACAGTATTTTTATTCGTTTAGGTTTTCTTACATACATGTTTTGTATTTTTGATGTTTTAATGATTAACATAATTAATTTGAAGATTTTATTACGTTTGCATGGGTTATTTTTGATACATAAGTTTTACGAGATTTTGTATATTTGTCCATTCCAGAATTCAAGTTGTATAATACTATTATGATAATTATTTTCGATGAAATTACACTTAATATCGTTGCTTATAGTTCTTACACGTTACTACACTCCGCGGATTTGAAATGTGCCGGTCCATTCAGATGGTCCAAACCTTCATCCATGAAATTAAGATTCTGTGTGCACGTAGTGTCGACTGAAAGCTTCATATTTTCAAAATTTAAAATAGATATCCGCTTTATAATTTAGAAGAACGATTAGAAAATTTGATCATAATTTGAAAAGCCTGGAACATTTCAAATCCCCTGAGCGTACCTGCTTTTTAAAGACACAGTTTAATCATGAGATAAGGGTCTTTGAGCTCCGGACCACAGCTCAGATACTCAGATAGGTGTAGCTGACAGGTCAATGGCACTCTTAGAAGATCACAAAATTATGCAATATGCAACACAATATCTTGTAACACGTATTTTAAGTTAAGTTGAATATTAAAGAAGATCAAACATTCCCATAGCGCACTAATTATTGGTTAGGTGATTGTTTAAAAATATCAGTTAACCTTATCTCCTCGTCAACATATTACAATTAGATTCTTATTCATTAACATTTCATTCAAATTCCAAGTAAATTCTATTTCCAATCTGCTCCACTAAAAGTATTTGATTTTAATTAATATTGTTTAAACACAAAATTCTGAACCTAATTATTTTATCAACAATTGCAATATACTACTCAAGTTAATTAAGTTAATTATCTAACTCTACATCGATTACAAATATACACTAAACAAATATTAACCTGGGATAACTCAAAGATCAACAAAATATTAAAGATTAAACGGTTTTGATTTTAAGTAAGATTAATATCATATACAAAGGTTGAATAGCATGACATGGTAATTGTTTCATGCATTTCTATGTCGTTGCATCGACTGTCGAGATGGTCTCTCTCGCTCTCTCGATGGACAATATAGTAAGTGCATCGCTGGAAGTATAGAATACTGGAAATTGTAAGTCTGAAATTAATAATCTGGTACCTAACACTACCTTGCTGACATCGTTGCATTCTTCACATTGGTAGACCGCGTAGCTAGGTGGGCATTTGAGGAATTGTCATCACTGTCGCCTTCTATCTCTCTAGTGACCCATCACACAACCCTCTCTCTCTCTTTAACAAGTAAATAATAAATAAAATTTCTAGTTTTAAATTTTCACCTTGTTACTTTTCCCTTAAGGGCGTTATTTGCTTTCGGGACGTTTATTTAGGGCCCAATGGGAGGGCAACAGGCTTCATTGTTGCCTGCGGCTAATTAAACCTTTCAACCGTTTAATTGTACCGCTTGTTTCGCCCGTAATTTGCACTTCCTTTTCGTGTTCTTTGAGTTAAGGTCCAGGCAGTTCACGCCTTCAGCTGGGTCTAATGTCGAGGTTACGCGCCTTTAAAGTTGCCGTCCAGTGACCCATGCTCCCCATTTTTGCTTCGTCGTATCTCGGAACTTCGTTCAATTATCAGAAATTAGTCAATTAGTAACCATGGCCACTTGGTCCCTCAAACTTTTCATCTTTCATAGTGCACCGAAATTACCATACTTTTAAGTCTGACTTTAAGATGAATTCTAGATGCACATTTTGTAAATTCTTCACAAATTATGCAATAAACAGTAAATAAACTTCGAATTTTGTTGAAGCACATGCGTTGGCACATACCTTTTGCATTGCACAAGTATCCGTAACTACTATTTGACTAATATTTATTTGGTTGGTTTAATAATTGATTTTCAAAAATCCTTATTTTTGCTCCGTTATAAGATTATAGTCAAAAGTATTCACGAGTGAGATTGTTGAAATGATTTGATACAATTATACCAAATTTGATGGGATAAAGTATCCCTGTTTATTTGTGAGCTACTCACGATGTTTCCGAACCAGTTTTTCACGCTTGTGCTTGGAAGCTTAGGAAGAACTCCTGACTCACCCTTCCTTCAAAAAAAGGTCCGAACGCGTTTCTTTTGATAGGGTAGGCCTTTGCTCTTGTATTGCTCTCTAGTCGTGCCATATTCATCAAATTTGAGGTAAGTATGACCTTTATGCCAGTAACAGTGGGCTCTTTATCGAAACTCAAATCGATAACAACTCCGACATGATTTCAGTGGGCGACGTCCCACTTTTGCCAAGTCAAGCAGCTCATTAGTTTTTAGGGTTGATGGTTTAAGACGAGATCAAGTGCCACTGATAAATTCAATTTCATTTGGTGGATACGAAATTTTTCAGTTTCAAGTACGCACGGATCAAGACTCATGAGCTCAGAAATGGTAAATGCCAGATCTAAAGTTGCTACTTTTCTCCATTTTCAAGGAAAGGTCATCTTTACAGGGCCATGTCCATTATCCACCATATCCATTGTCACACTTTCTACCTCCAAAAAGTCAAACCCAATCCCCATTTTCCACCGAATTCTTACAATGGCATCTGTCATTGACCTCCCTCTTATTGTGTATTTCTGTTGTAAACCCTTGTAATTGACATCCCGAATGCCGACAGTGAATTAAACAACAAACTTGTCTGAATTACGATGTCTCATTAGCTCAGAAGGAGTCTTGAACCCCGCGCGTGCCGGTATGTTAATTGTAATGTGGGCGTTAGCACACACGCGCCAGGAACACATCACTTTCAGCACACACTTCCAAGGATTCCCTCCACGCTGCACCTCCGATCACACTTCACAGGATGTGCCCGCACACCAATCACGATACAAACAGACAAACGCTGGCACTCTACGGCATCATGCCCCACGTCTCTAAAGTGACTGCGTTTCTATAGTGACTGCGTCTCTATAGTGACCGGCTGACCGCGTCTCTATAGTCCATGGTTATAAATAACCGCATCTCCATAGTTACCGCGTCTCCATAGTTACCGCGTCTCTATTCTCTAAAGCAAACGCTCTTGTCTAGCTTAGGGCGGCATTGGCGCTTATCCATGCAATGTGGCACAACACCCTCTATTCCTCACTATGATATCGCTGACTGTGCCATGGTTTTAATTGATCCCTCACTGCGTTACATATATATTAGGCTTGATGAAATCAGATAAGTTTAATTGTCACAAAGGTGTTCTGGAGGTGGCACACTGGCACAACACCACGTGGTATTGAGACTGTTATATACCACAGTTATTGAGCCAGGTAGTCAAGCAAAACTACTCGGAAATTCCACTCCGCTCTTTGCACCCGGTTACCGTTTCCTGCAGTTAATTAACGCACTTCTCACTAAAATTTCACGTTAACTTGTAGCGATATTCATGAGAAATTACCCACCTGAAGCGTGACAGATATTGACAGAGATACGGCCCGTGCCAAGGGGAAATACCGAGAAATAGCTGCGTAGAAGCTCCAACAATGTAACGCAATTAAACGACAATTGTTCTAATTATTTGATATAGGATTACGGGGTGCCCTTTGAACGCGTGGTACTCGTTGACATGTATCCAGTAGTTGATGACACGGATAATGTGCAGTAGAAAAAACATTAGTAGCAATGGCAGAACACGGGTTAACAAACGTATTGTGATTATATGGCCTATAGGCGGTTCAGGATGACGTTATTATCATAGCTAAACAAGTCAAATTAATGGCGATGAACCCCACTTCAATATGTGCAATCTGAAGTCGCTGTAGCAAACCAAGGTTATGTTACGTGTGCTCGTGTGACAACACACAGCAACTGAGCAAAAAAGAAGAAAGAGGGAGCAATAGAAATTGATGAATGCTGGTCGAGAGAAGAGCCATTATCCCATATCGAGAGGTCTAATGAATATAATACGTAGGTATAGCGCGTGTAGAGAGCCAGCATGCAGCATGTATACACGATGTACAGCACGTACAATACAATGGTTTATGTGTACATTTATACATTATTACATTGTACATTACTCATTAGCAGCAGTGTATTAATTGGATTGTCACCTTGTCATAAGTCCAGCACACCCCTTTATTAGCAAAACTAGTGTAGAGTGGCGTGAGTGTTTGATAGAGGAGTCATGTGGCGTGGCAACTGATCAATTATGAAAGGGCATTTTGTAGCCTGTAGGTATTCCAATGAAATAGTAATTTCAAGGTAAACAAATAAGTATCGCATCAAGCGGCATATGTAGCGCAACAATCATATGGTGAGCGGTTTGGTATAAGGTCATGGCTACTGGTTTCTTTTAGTTTTATGGTGAGAGTTATGGGAGGGGGGGGGGCGGGGCTTCTGTCAGGGAATCAATCATTCCTATAATATGAAGAAATTGCACTCAGCACAGAAAAGTATTGTTGTGGTGGGCAACCATCTTTGAGTAGTTTGACATTCAAAGTTTAAGAAAGTTTGCTCTAATCAATCCTTTTCCATATCACACCCTGAATCATAAATGACACATGTTTTTTTTGTTCTATCTCATACCTATTAAAATGTATCAAGAATATTATCAGTACCATTGCATGAAGCGTGTGTCCCCCCATAACAATGTCATAAAGTATATGAGCGCCTGCCCCGTGCAGAACCCTTCGTTAACTTTTCCACCAAGAATTAACCCTGTCCCCTCTACCTATTACTGCCATCTTATCGCTATACCATCACCCCAAAGTGCCGTATATATATGTTAAGCCCGCAGTGTCATGTGTTGCCTTGTCGAGTGTCTTTGGCGGTATGCTTAGCATTTCCTCCTGCTCACCCGGAGACACAGCTCCAATTAATTACACCGGTAACTGTCCATTGACTTCCCATGATGACACCTCAACCAGCAGCAGCGAGAGAGATTCCTGTGACACGGGTACCGTGCTCAATCAATTATATAAAACCCGATGAAAACTATTCGCTGACGTCATTTCGTGCCACGGGTATTTGATTATCATGCGCAGCTTTATTAGTTACAAATCAACAAAATATGATATATTCGTATTCTCCTTTATCCTTCTCTGGGCATAACTCTTTTATTGGTAATTCTCTAGCTGGGAGAGAGCGATAATCATGATTTGAATGTCTTATCAGGTTTCCTCGTAGTTACGAGGATTAGCGTATCCTTAGGGGGAGTGTTCTCACCAGTGTCCGGGAAGAATCTTGCCGGAGTTCTGACGAAAGCGAGCATTATTAATTCGCGTGCCTTGTTCAGGGAATCTTCCAGAATAGTGCACTTCCGTGAATCACTATTCTATATTGTTAACACTAGCAGCTTGCACCCCATTGGAACCATCGTTCGCGATTTCGTCAAAATGTTCCTCTCGAAAATATCATTTTTAATTCAAGATTAATATTTAGAGGTTAGAAGTCAAACTTTCCTTTCAAACTTCTCACAAATGTGCCATTTTCAAAACGAGGTCCTCCATGCTGCTAAAGTTCCTCTCATTCTTTCCTTAGACGGCCAACAGTAGGCATGATAAACATTTTGATTGTGTTGGGCTAATAGCTATACGTCTTTACCCGGACTAAGTCAGTTCAGAAATTAGAAGGATTGGTTTTGAGCTCCTTCCGTGGTATCTGATGGAATGAATGTTAATTGTTAGCGAAGGGGATTCAAAATACTACTATCAATTCAATACTGCTTATTTGAGACTTGGTCGATTTGAACATAAATGCTAAATAATGTCCCTCCAGGCCTCCACCCTTCTAATCTTGACCCCTTACATCATGGCATCTATTATTAGCATCTACTAATCGAGTATTGTTTAAAACCATCAGGGCGTGGTAAGTGATCCATAACCACTTTGCAGCCCTATTTCCGCTGTCATTACCATTTAGCGTAACCAATTCATCATACCAATTGGTTATGGATTGCCTATTATTATCATGTCAGCCAGGGATTGTAACAGAGTTAAAACATGTATCACTGCACTAGATGGCATTGGGATTTCTTAGGTTCGAGTGATGGCCAGGCACTGATAGATTCCTAAACGTCAATACTCACTGGGCGGTCCTATGGGTGAAGTGCATTATTGAATGTGTAAGTTATATTTGTGACGAATTATAGAAGTTATAACTTTTAACTTTTCAGTAATTACAGCTCTTGGGGGAGAGAGAGAGCATGTCACGTTTTCTCTCTCAGAATTTAGAGGGGCCTCCTCACCGAGAGGAGATATATCATAGGATTCCCAATAAATATATATAGCTGCCTTGTCACGCTACAATTCCTGCCGTTCCCCCTTTTTGACATTTCTTGCGGGGCTTTTTATGTATCATATCTAGCCACCTATTCTCCCCAGTCTTTTGACCAAGGAGGACTGTTAACAACACCGCTACCGTCTTTTGCCTGAACTTGCTACGTTCAGCCGATAGGGTCATCACACAGTTGTTGAACGCTAGGATAAGTTAACCGTGTCCAATGTGGCATTCCCAGAACAATAGCGAAACGACGGTGAAGTATGTACTTTCATTCTCCGCTTCACGCAGAACTATGTGAGAATTTAGGGGTGGTTTGCCGTCACTGATTCACTGTTATTATCATACATCGTCGTCAGTCGTAACGGGCTATTTGATTGGTGCGCGACCAGGGTGCTTCTTGTACTACCTTCCTGTGGTGTTAGGTCACGTGGTGTCCGGTTCTTATCACGTGACGTAACAGACAACTCGTCACGCTCTATCCTTCACCGTCCTGAGTTTCACTTACATGGCACTGCTTTGCTCTTCTTCGGTCCCTAGACGGTCCTCATAAACTTATCCCGTTGACTTACTGACATATTCATATGTCACAGGACTTGTGTTTGATTCTTTTGTTTTTCAAGATAATTTCATTTGGTTCATCTTCTAATTAGCATTATTCATGATTTTTCTCGACGGCGTATAAGTTTACCCACAAGTTTATTCGTCAATCGACATTTACCATTGAACAAACAAGTTGATCGTTAACTCAGACGCCATTTGGACAAGGTCATGACAATTTCTAGATCTTATCATGGGTAAGGCAATTCACAGGCAGATGTGCCAAATAAAGACGAATATTCGTTCAAATATTCTTTTAGCTCCACTTAATAAGCTCTGTCTTCCTCCGGTAAGGATTTCTAGTTGCGGTATGCCAACAGAAAGGTTCAATTTTGTGGTTGATTGACTATTAAGTACAATTTTCTGTAGATATTGATAGAACTCGAGATCAAATTGGTTTGCAGGAAACGACCGAGTACTCGGCCTCGGCCTATGCCAAAATCGGCCCTTTTTCAAACTTGGCCTCGGCAAAATTTTGCTAAATTTTGCCGAGTTCGATTACTAGCTTATTGCCAGAATTTAATGTGTTATTTCAAAACTTAGGCTGAATTCTAGGGACTAACAAGCGTTAATTTTCACTGGATTGAAGTTTAACGTACAGTAAGAAATTTATCAGATTTAACTGATTCAATTGGCAAGAGATTCTTTTGAAATAGGTTTAAAGAAAATCGTAGCAATATAAAATTGTAGCTTCACGAAAGTAATATGAACTCGGCTGAAAAGGGCCTCGGCTCCGGCCTTGACGAACCAAACTCGGCCTCGGCTCCGGCCTTGACGAACCAAACTCGGTCTCGGCTAAGAACCTGACATCGGTCGGTACTGCTAGTTTGCCAGAATCTAGGAATACTCTTTTTCAGAACATCTGCATCGGCTTACCTCGGTGCGCCGGTCCCTGGGGAAACACGGGACAAGGCCCCACTCACTGCAAACTGCATAGGAGGGTGTGCCCCTCAGATCAGCATTTGCATAACTGATGGAGTGGCGGGATTTCACGCTGATCTGTCCCACGTTTAATATAAGCAGCCTTACATTGGCTTAAAATGAATCATACAATATGAATCTCTCCGATATTGGAATTGCAAAAAGCAGCATATCATAGATAAATACGTTTGGTTCGACGATCCTGTTTTGAATTAGGCACCCTTGGCTTTTTCTCTGTGAAGCTACTCTATGGTCCAGGAACAATCTACTGGATTCTTGAAACCTTTCCTAACTTTATATATTGCCATTCCTGAGACCGGCCCAGCGCCATTGGCTTCCTCCTCCTTGGCCTTTAAGGCTGCTAATTTACATGTTTATAAGTTATATGATAACAACAGTTTTAGAAGCCCTTGTGAGCCTCCAAGTATCCCAAATATGCAGGAAACATTCCGGTTTGTCTAAAATTTGGTCTTCAAGTCTTGAATAATATTACTCAACATAAAGTTTAAAATCTTGTAACAATACCTGTCACAATACTATGTGAACCCCGGGCGTTTAACAGATCGAAGCAGTAGAAAAGAAGATGTTACTGTTACGAGGGTAACATCGGCCTAATTGCTGCTTAAAAAGTATGTTTCTATTATCATAAGTTATTTCTTTTATAATTTTTCATTTTATAACCACTCGTTTGTTAAAAAAGCAATTTTCATGAATCAGGAATCTTTATTTATTAAAGAATAAATTGTAGATTATAGACATGATTGTTTTTGGTAATTATTCAGTTGATGATGCTAATTATCTGACGAGATGGTAGATGTAGAATCAATGCCCATATTCAGCCTAGCCTCATGATTCGACTTCTCCCCTGTTGACTAGATAAATTGATCAAAGTAATCTGCTGATTCTCACTTTATTTCTTTCTCCTTTACAATCCCTGGTTGCACTGAATCCAGTTGGTAAGTTTAGTTTAGCTGCACGCGAATCACGCATACATAATCCACGGTTCAGGGTTCACAATGACGAAAATCAATATGAATTTTGACATTGTTCACATGTTGTCAATAAGCAAGGATTGTGAAACTGAAGCTTCTTGACGCCAATGGCATTATTCACTAGTGTGTCATTTTGTGACGCTTAGCACCAATTGGAATGTTTTTCACCTCACCCGCGATAGATAAAAATTCTAAATCCTCACAAAAAGTCACAAGATATTGAAAATAACAAAATATGTAGTTATTCCTTGTAATCTCGTGTGTTCTCTAAAATGTGAAGGAACTATTCCACCGAAAGATTCTTTCTACGACAGAGCACACCTGGAGATATCTAATGCAGTCAAGTAAAGTTAAAACTATACGGAATAGTATTATTATTCTAACTTGGTGGCTCTCCAGGTCCTCCTATAGGAGCTATATATTACACAGCCGATGTTAGAAAGTTATATTAGCTTAGTACTCTCCTAGAACAGTTTTATTGACCTTTGTATCGTCTTATCGTATACCAATTGGAGTTCGTGTGTTGTACTAATGTGTGTTGTGGTATCAGTGCTTGGTCTTGATCCTGTCCAATGATTTGCTGCAGATTGACTTCCATTGATTGATTGATTATTTACTACAAGTTAAGGTTAACATAGTATTGTTATGGTCATATTTGGCCATCAAACATCGCTTTCTGCAGGCCTAGATTAAAATTGATGAACAGTTTCAACTCTAAATTTGAACGATTCATCAATACGCTGCTCTAAGGTTTCTAGTAGAAAATTGAATTTTATGTATGAAATGTTCTAATTTGAACGGTTAATATTGAGGTTGGCCGGTAGAGACGTATGGCGAATCGAAAATTTGAATACAAGGTTGGGTTGGGTCTACGATGGTCAACATATTGTAGACTTATAAGGGAGAATTCATTTCCTACCACCAAATTGAGAATGCATAGAATTTGTAATAATTGCGCGCTAATGATCTGAAAATAACGTATACTAATTTTCAGTGAACTTGAGCGATTACCGAATTGTCCAAATGCTAAAACAGTAATTTGAATCAGTCACAGTGTCATCGTGAATTTCAGATACTTACTAAGCTTTAAACTTAGCAAGTTCGCAAATTTGGTGTCTTATAATTCCTTTATTAACCTGCTAAGTGAATTTATGTCTCTCAATTTGTTCTAGGTTTTGTTTCCATCATTTACTTAAATGCTCTTTATTACTTCATTAACCGTGTGTTCCTACAAGTCCATCAGTCACCACCAGCAACAGCAACCTACGATTTCTGGTTCATATTTATCTATTAACAAACAACATAGCATAAACTTACAAGTTACAACATAGTTTCTTGAAGGCTTTCCCTGTTTCCAAAGACCAATTGCATTTTGCCTGATTAAAACAAAGTAACTGGTTACCTCGTATGTAAATTGTAAAGTGTTTTTATCGGGATTTGGCAAAAAATTAACAGTTTTTCCAAGAAAAGAAGCCCCAAGACCTTTCTATCCTTCAAATTTTCCCAAGTTTCCTGGTTTTATTGAGTTTCCTTGTTTTCTGATTGGTATGTATAATTGATCGACCCAATCAGATTGGGCAGCATACCGTATGTGATGAAATTGAGATTTCGTTACCATTCTGTCTCTGTATCGTGACATTTGATTTCCTTATGAGAGAGCATCAGAGAGTTATAACTTCAGTTCCAACCCTCAAGTTTCGCATAGTGCCACCCAAAGTGCTTAGAGATCGTTCACATATTACGTAATCACCCTGGGGGAGGGGGTTCCAAATGATTACGTTACATGTTATTGTAACAAATACAACAACTGTAAACTTGATAACGAGGGGGAGGGGGGATAAAATCGGCCAAAAATTGATTACATAATATGTGAACGATCCCTTATAGTTCCCATGTGTGGTGAGTGGTGTCCTGGGAAGCAAAACACTAATCAGGCAGGCTTGCAGCAAGCCTGCCTGATTAGTGTATTGCTACTGCGCGCTCATAAGTTACACGTTTACATATCAGGAACATAGTGCTTGTGATATCAATCCTCTGCGAGAAGACATCCAACCAACTCCTTCTCTTGCAACCCCCGCGTGTCAAGTTGTCACATGCTGCGCGCGTCACATGCCGCGTTTCGTAACCCGATGTTTTCCCCTTTTCCGCGTGGCGTTACGTCACTCCGCGTGACTCGTCATGCGCGCGTTACGTCATAGGTACTGAACTATCACGTGGGCATGATATACCTAGAATTTCAATGTGAATGTTGCCCACTAACACGTTATGTAGTGAGTTTTGTGTTTAAATTTCAGACATCGAACCTTATGCATATGTTTATATTATTATTCTGGGACGATAGTGTGTATAAATAACCCATAAAGTTAAACTATTAACGATAATAGACTGATGTCAAATATCTGAAATCAGAGGGAAGAAGACAGGAAAAGTTTAAATCCACATTTAAATTTTGGTTTATTTTTCATCCCCTATCTTCTTCAGACCATTGGGCCTGTGTTTGTTTGCTTGTATGTTTGTCTATCAAGAAACCTCGCTAAATGGGAGGCATTGATACCCCAAAAGTGCCGTGTAGTAAGCGTATGTTAGCTGGTAAGATTGAAAAAATAGAATTGATATGCACATAACCGGCCACGTGATGTTAATGCTATCATATGAAAATACACTCGGATTTGAGTGTATCAAATCGTGAGTGTGCGTGTGTATGTCGGAGTGTCTGTTTGTGAGTGCACCTCAGTTTGTGTGTTTGTCGTGCGCTGTGTGCGCGTCTCTGTTTGTGTGAACGGGCAGTATATCTTCAGGCAGTTAGACAAGTTCGGTTAGTCTTCCCCTCTTTACGTGTGTGTATTTCATTGTTTATGTGCGGTGTTTTTACTCTTTCCAGGATGACGTGCAGTTCTCGCCATTAGAAACATTTGCCTCCGTCTACTGAATGTCTACTGCTGTCTGTAATACAGACTCTGTATGTCTGATGACGAATCATATATATACTGCGCTATAAACGGCCATGTTTTTGAGTCTGATCATCAAATCATTAACCAGCCCATTACTCACTAAACGCATATTTCTAGTTCCGCAGAAAAACATGTTCCCTGAAATTCCTCAGAGTGCTCGGGTCATGGATATTGTAGCTGACGAGTTTTAAGAGGCCAAGGACAAGAATGCAACCTCCTCTGGGATGCTCATTGAAAAACACGCACCCACTGACGTGGACTGAGCTATTATATCCGAAACTCATGCCCCTAGAAAACACTGCAATTGCTTGTTACGATCATTAGAGAACATTGCATGTCGGTTGCATCGGTATAACCAAGGCTAGAATTAAACCGGTACTATTGTTAGATCTCCGGTTTATTGCCTGCAACTTGTTTCATTGGTCGTGTTTCGAATGGTTTAGTTGTTTACTTGGTTAAACAGACTCTTTATTTATGTTGGGAGACAACCAAATTCGTCATTTACTGGGTGATGAGACCTTTCTGTTGATGATAACAGCCATTTACCCCACTATTTACTACGTTATTTATTTCGTTATTCATTCCTATAAGTACCTTGCACTACTTGAAACGCAACCAATTACTTTCCGTTCTGATTCCGAAACAATCCATATTTAAAGCGATAGTATATGCCACTGCGATGTTTTAGTTTTGGTTAAACTTATTTGAACAGTTGCGTGATTCAATAACGATTCTTTCCATTTAAATGGACACGGTAAGTCAGATTGTGTTACTGCCCGTCCTGGTTTATTTTCATTTAGTATTTTGTTGTCGAGTTGGCTCTAAAATATGAAAGGATTTAAGCATTCAATCGAGTAACTAAATTCTGTATTTTGTACCTAAATAGTCAATTTAAAATAACCAATTTCGAGTGATTATATTGGATATAGGTCCCTTAATTTTTCATCTCTACTAAAGTAGTAAAGTTGAAGCGCATAAGGTCAGTGACTTGCCCCTGTTCTGTCAGAATACTGGAATAGTTCTAGCATTTTCTCGAGAAGTATCGCTGGTATGGGGACCTGTAACAATCACTATATGGGTACGGAAGTATGAACTGTGAAGCATAAAATGCCGCAACCCCTCAATGCTGCATTTCAATGACAAGTCATGCTGATATCTCGAGCAATGTGTGATATATCCTGTGTGTGTGATATTCTGCATTCCGATTAGAATATGTCTTGTCGTTAAACACCTGCCCCAGCCTGCGAAGTCGGAGACGCTACTCCGAGACACCGTGAATTGCTAATTTGCTAATTCCCTTATAAAACGCGCTATATATGTTATGTTTCATGATATGCCTTTGCGGCGTTGGAGTGAAAGTTCAACTAGACACCTCCTTGCGTCCTTTCAGGTTCACCAGTTGCCTATAAATAGCCGTTACTGGTTTAATAATGTCTTAGAATTCGTCTATAGGTTTCTTCCCCGTTCTGCTCTGGCGACTATCGTTTAGCGTCTTAAGATGCCACTGCTTCCTCTGATTTAACATACGTTTCATTGATTTAGGGTCCAAATTCAATCTGCCAATCTGTTAATTTACAATGCTATTTGGGGACAGAATTTAGTCCAACAAATTCTGACTCAAATGCTGTAATTTGAAGGAAGCCCGTAGCATTGTGAGCATCTGAGAGTTGCCGACTGGGTCTTGAATCCGGCAGCTGTTTGCATTTGTCAAGACTCGAGGTATTCCGACATTCTGCGGACACATCCCCGTTAGTAGTGATGAACATGTCTGTGACACGTCACTTTATCTGCTGAATACGGATACAGTGGATCGTATTATCAACTTCTGATCCATCTACCTGGTCACCATGCCCCGCGAGGCCTCCTATCTTGGTCGAAAAGCAAGTGTCGGTGGAGCAGTCATTGTCGAAATTTAATAAAAGCATTGTTATTCCTTTTCCCCCTTCGGAATAGAGAGATATCTGAGATCAAGATACAATTTTGGTACAAAAACTACACACATTCTTAGAAAAAGTGCGTTAGTGGAAGACTGCTGTCTGTACAAGTCCGATCTCATTGGTTACTTCAACTATCAATTAGATTAGATTCGATACATGTATTCGTTTCAAAGGCCCCTCACAAAATAAAGTCTGACAGTTTGATTCGTTTCCCATTTTACTGACTTTTCCTAATATTGGGGGGGGTGTCACTGTCCCAATTGTCCCAAACTCAAGAAAAAGTGGATTGGGACAGGGACAATTGGGACAAATGGGACATTTGGGACAAATGGGACAATTGGGACAAATGGGACAGAGAAAATGGAACAAATGGGACTCAAAAAAGTGAATTCGGACTGGGACAATTGGGACATTTGGGACAAATGGGACAATTGGGACAAATGGGACAGAGAAAATGGAACAAATGGGACTCAAAAAAGTGAATACAGATTGGGACAAATGGGACATTTGGGACAAATGGGACATTTGGGACAATTGGGACAAAAGTGACAGAGACAACTGCGTCTCAAATGATTGTGTTCTTACATCTTGTGACATAGCAGCACACAACCAAAACTTGTACTTATAAGCATAGTAGTATGACAGAAAAACATTGATCAATGTAAAAATGATAGATGACTGATTTGTCCAACTTTTTGTTTGTCCCAGTTGTCCCAAATGTCCCAGTTGTCCCAATTGTCCCAAAAACCAGTCCCAAACTCAAAAAAAAAGTAAATTGGGACAGGGACAATTGGGACAATTGGGACAGTGAAACTCCCCCCAGTATTATAAGTTGCAAAGTAAGAATAGGGGCTGTAATTGCTTTCGTTATCAGGGCATTGATAAGATGAAATTGACTTATTTTCGCGCGCGGCATCTTTTCAAATAGGTTTGCGTACAATAATTGATGATGCCTGATGTAAAGACAAGGCAATAGCGACGACGATTGAATGACATATACACTACATTGCGATGATAATGACTTTTAACTCTTCTAAAAGATGGTTTTGACCTGAAGGCGAGCGGTATACGACGCTTTTTGCTCTTAACTACTATCACCTCTAAATGCAAATAATAGTTGATAACCAGCGTTTTGCGTATAAACTCATAAAACCCTCCGATTTGCTTTATCCTTCAAGAGTCATTCCCCTGGTTTACGTGACCCATATTGACGATATTCGTGTCTGAATCTGATGACGCAGTTTTGTTAATTATTTTCAAGGTTTGGTCACGATTATGACTTGCCGTAGATTTCCCGTATATAACCTTGTTTAGACCGACCAATTTGTCACAACGCGACACATTGTTGGTGCGTTTGTTCCGTATTTCGAACTGTCGTCTTCCCCTGTAAATTTGCAGACGATGAATGCTATTACCGGGATTAAATCACGAACTTAAATTATATATCACCCATGAATAGAGATTAGAAACGTAACAATTGTATAAGTACTTTTAATAATAACCGGTTACATTTCATTGTCCTATTATAAACGGCAAACACGATGCGGTAATTCGATCACAATTACATGGGAACAATCGCAGTCCGTCTAACGGCTATGAAATAGCTCTTGTTACATTCTAATTCTCGTTACATTATCCCGATTCCGCTCAGTTTTCCGCCCCGTAACTGGCACCACACCTAACACGCACCAGTTCTGGAACGGTGTGAACTGTCTGTGATTTCGCACAGAATATATCATCATATTTGTGATTTTTTGTGATAATTGTTGGGAAAATATTCAACACTGTCTAGTGTCAAAATTCAAATCATCATCGCCCAAAATTCGTGGCCCCTAAAGCCGTAAGGCCAATTCAACGTCTAGATTGAAATTAGTGAATTACGTTTTGAAAAGCTCCAAAGTTTTAAGTTTTACGATTTTCAGTTTGCTCAAATTTGAAGTTTGCAATTTTTTAAATGTTCGTGACGAATTCAGCCAAGGTGTTTCCAGCAGCATCCTATTGAGTTTTCTATACGTGGGGAATGATCTTAGATAAATACTCCAATTTCCAATGTATCACCTCGTTTTTAGCAAATTATAGCCTTTTTAGTTTTTGCAACTAGGATTGTTGTAGAATAGAACATGTATTCGCGTGCGTATTGCGTAATGCTAATTTTGTGCAACTATATAATGATGATGACGCGTCAGAGTTGAGACTGCAGTTAATGAGTTGTTAGCTACGTCAGAGAGGAGCTATTAAGGAGTTGTTAGCTACGTCAGAGACGAGCTATTAACGAGTTGTTAGCTACGTCAGAGAGGAGCTATTAACGAGTTGTTAGCTACGTAAGAAGGGAGCTATTAAGGAGTTGTTAGCTACGTCAGAGAGGAGCTATTAATGAGTTGTTAGCTACGTCAGTGAGGAGCTATTAATGAGTTGTTAGCTACGTCAGTGAGGAGCTATTAATGAGTTGTTAGCTACGTCAGAGGGGAGCTATTAACGAGTTGTTAGCTACGTCAGAGGGGAGCTATTAAGGAGTTGTTAGCTTCAGAGGGGAGTTGTTATGAGTTGTTACGTCAGAGGGGAGCTATTAACGAGTTGTTAGCTACGTCAGTATTAATGAGTTGTCAGAGGGAGCTATTAAGGAGTTGTTAGCTACGTCAGAGGGGAGCTATTAACGAGTTGTTAGCTACGTCAGAGGGGAGCTATTAAGGAGTTGTTAGCTACGTCAGAGAGGAGCTATTAAGGAGTTGTTAGCTACGTCAGAAGGGAGCTATTAAGGAGTTGTTAGCTACGTCAGAGAGGAGCTATTAAGGAGTTGTTAGCTACGTCAGAGGGGAGCTATTAAGGAGTTGTTAGCTACGTCAGTGAGGAGCTATTAACGAGTTGTTGGCTACGTCAGAGGGGAGCTATTAAGGAGTTGTTAGCTACGTCAGATGGGAGCTATTAACGAGTTGTTAGCTACGTCAGATGGGAGCTATTAAGGAGTTGTTAGCTACGTCAGATGGGAGCTATTAACGAGTTGTTAGCTACGTCAGATGGGAGCTATTAACGAGTTGTTAGCTACGTCAGAGGGGAGCTATTAATGAGTTGTTAGCTACGTCAGAGAGGAGCTATTAACGAGTTGTTAGCTACGTCAGATGGGGAGCTATTAACGAGTTGTTAGCTACGTCACCTCGGAATAGTGCCCCCATTGTTTGTTTAACTCCTCTCTCTCTCTCCCTGCATATGCTAGGTGTTAGTGACGCTCATTGCAGCTCTTCACGTGCTGTATCAGGACACATCTGACAGCCTGCAAGTCACGTGTTATCCTAAAGTTACATGGGAGAACCGACAGGATACTGTACTTTTTACGTAAAAAGGAAATGTAAATCATTGAAAGTTAGATTGATCAATCGCGAATAACCTTAAATAGTTTGGGAGATCAAATTATATCGAACTTTTTCTGAGGAGCAAATAATACAATTCCCATCGCCCACTCGATCACAGACATATCTGCATGTGGTGCTTGGCGGCTGTTTGGAGCGGTTTACTGATATTACAGAAAGAGATGCAGCTTTGGTTGGCAGTCTGCGGCAGGGGTTTGAGAAAGTGTGCCAGGCTGCCCTCTGGTGGAGGAAAAACCTCTAGCCCTCCTTCCCTCTCTCTTTTTCTTGCGTCCCCGCTTTATGGTGATTTACACGGTCCCGCAATATTCTTTATGATTCGTGACGTGATTTTTATTGTGTGACAGAGGGCTGGCAATGGGTCATATGTAGCGAGGTATAGTAATAATATGTTCATTATTCAGGGGCAATGTCTAATCGCTTTGACTCAATCAGTATATTGAGCTCATTGTACAAAGAAGCATAGGGTCAAGTGATACACCGCAACATGTTAGTGACTGTCACAGTACAAGGGATGAAGGAGGGTCATCTTCTATCTGATGCTGATTGAAGTGGGGGAGTGGCAAAATATCTTAAAATCCGTTCATTTGTTTCAAGCTAATGCTTTGTTCAATTATGATTTTACTGCTTATTTCTTTCAAAAGGTCCGACCTCAAAATCCATTTCTCCAAAATACGCTGGAAGGACTATTTTCCTAATTGCTAATTCTACTGTTAGGAGTTTAAGAGTCATCATTTTCTTTACAAATGTCATAAAAATGAAACTTTGAAACCCCGATAACACGCGTTCAGAAGATCAAAAAGGCTATTGAAGTTGTTAAAAGCTGTCTTATCATCGCGTTAATCTACCTATTAAGAAAGGGGCAGTAGGGCTGTCAGGCCGAATCACTGAGCCGAGAACAAAACATGATTATAAACAATCCTGTTGCCAGGTTTATACGAGCATTAGTACGGGAAAGTACGTGATTACTAGAGATCTGCTAGGCTCATTGAATATAATGATAGACACGTCACCCGATGCAGAAGGAGGATTCCTACTGACCTGTACGAGACTTCTTCAACAGATAGGCAAGAGCGCTCATCTGTAAGAAGAAAGGCTGTTAATCGTCTCGTTACCTTGATTCTCTGACACGTAACCCTACGAGAGTTTAACACCACCAATATATAATGTTATGCTCCGTGCTCCTCTGCGTACCAGGAATTTTAGCAGGGTGGCCGAGTGTGCCCATTCCTGTGCGGGCCTGCTCCTGTTCCTGTTACAGGGAATCGGAATCACTTATCGGACTATTATGTTGTTATCTTCTGTTAAACTCCAGCTATCATCTAACACAGTATCCCTACACGGGCCACCACGCCTGGAATTGTTTCCTGTTTGCCTCTCTTATATATCGCATGATCCTCAATAGGAGTCAGTTACTTTTCCATCAGTGATAAGTGATAAGTGAGTCACCATTTAATCACGTTTATTAAGGTCCTAAGAGTTAAGATTGGAGTGTTTACTTGAGGCGGTTTTTGTCAAAGGTTACAAAATCATGGTCCTTTTCCTTCAGCGACACAGTTTTTGCTTCTCGAGCCTAGGAACTGGTTTGTCGTCCCACCAGTGAGATAAAAATAGCAACATGATGGCATGGCTCTATGGCCGCTGAGAGGGATTTGCAATCGAGAACATGTTTTCTGTAATTCCGTGACGGAGTTCAAACCTCAATCCGGCCAAATTTTGCCGACAAAATTCGTTTGATTTTCGTGGTTCATGACTCTTTTCTGTGGGTACCAATGCATTTTATTGCAAATTTCCCCTTTTCCTGTTCACAAGTTTGTAACTTTAAGTAGCAATTATAGATGTGATGATATTTCATTTTAACACTTTTTAAGTGACACCCCAAACATTTTAAAATTAGCTTCCTCTATGAGGCATGGCAATAGGTTGACGAAGCAGCCCTTCCCACCTCTTTCAGGGGTTCTAGGAGACCGTTTCTCCTCTAATCTCGTTTATATATATATAGCCTTTCAAATGTTGCTAGATTTGAAGATTTTGTATTTTGATTGATATTCCAAAGTTCCAAAATCCCAATCGGGGACGCTTCTTGGGTGCCAATTTATATCATTCAATTATAGCCGAATTAGAATGTCGGCCAATTGTCAAACTTTATTATCATTTTTCATCACCAAACTCTGATTTTAATATGTCATGAAATCTGTGTCGTACACAGATTTGCATTCAGTTCATTATCCAGGCCAATCAATCCAGTTTTCTTCCAGAGCGAGCTAATTTCGTGTAGTATAGGCCAAGTAGTGTTACAAGGCGACGGTTAGGTCGGCCTGCTTATCTGTAGATTATACGGGAAGTTGCGTGGCCCAGCATTTAGAATCCCTAACATATATATTTATTAATATACGTAATGTGAAACTCAATATACACGGGGTTTATTTGTAACGCCTCCCTCGGTAAAACAGTAGCCATCAAAGGGAACGATCGTAAACCTTAATTTTATCTCCTATAAGGGAGTTCACTAAAACATTCAAGTACCACCAATTTCCATTGTCTCTTCAGACTTATCAAAGCAGAGAGGCCCCCAGCTGTAAGTTATAGTCCTGGTAAAAAAACACGAAAAAAATGTTTTTGCCGACTCTACGATTATTTAATCACCATATAATATATATTATTATTATTAACACCGTGCTGGTGTTGCTCTCGCAAGGAGGAAATTCTTGAAATAGCTTCGGATTGCTCCTAACCAAAAGCCTGGAAGTTTGGGGGAGTTGTGCGTTAGAGGCTTCCCCAATATATATTACGATGATGGCACGTGACCCCCGCGTAAAGCACTACAAAGTATCGAATATAATGTAACGACGCGCGTGTCTCGAGCACCAGCAGGTTAAGAGGAGGGAGTTTAGGCTCCTGCCCTCCTCGCAACGTTATTTGTAATAATCTTATATGTGTATCATCGTGTGTTCGTTGTGTTTTTTAATATACCTATTCCTCTATAGCTCCACATCATCAGGGAGTTTACCATTTCTTTCTCCCACTTTAAATTCCTGAAGGGAGTTTCCCCCGATCTAACCCCCCCTCCTCCCCGGGTTGCGACGCACTTATTTTCTCCGAATGTCTTTGTGGCTTTGCCTCTCCCTATGAGACACTGATATTATAGTCGTCAGAGACGTGAATTTCTTGGCCGCGTCTCCTTGCACTGTCTTTTGCATTTGAATCCCCTTCGTCCGTATTTTGTAAGCCTTTATCAGCAGATTCGTAAAATTTTGATTTGAGCAAGTGATGTTCGGATCTCCGGGCATCAATCGTTTCAATTCATCAGTGTACTTATGGATTTCATTTTAAAACATTTATCAGAATTGAAGATAAGATATTAGTTACCAAAATTTGAGATGTTATCTGGATTGTATTGAATCACATTTTCAAATCTTCTGCTGATATGCTGATATGATTATTCAAACGTCAAATGTTGCTGAGATGATTTAACGATTCAGCTCTTCACTTTTTCGATAACTTTATCTAAGATAATTTCTAGAAATGTAATCTCAATCCATAATTTGGGAGATTCTAGAATAACGGAAAGACGTCTAGCTAGTTTCTTTGTAAACCAAAAGTCTTTTTCAGTTTTTCTAAACAGTTTATTAATAGATGTCTCAGGTCCCTCTTCAAAAATCACAGACGTACAAATTATCAAGTTTGAAAATGACAAATAGATATATCTTTCAATGCACTTCTACTTTGCCACATATGTAATTGCCTTTATTGGGTCTGTATATTATTTTCAGACTGCATGGTTTTCTCAAAGAACATGGTGTTGACCAATTTCAATCGTTTCAATTTAATCGATGACCGATGATGATCATAGTAATCATTTAACTATCATAAAGTAAAGTGAATCTGAAGATGACGTTTTTCTGAAATGGATGGTTTACGTTTTCTCTTTTCTGATTCCTCGTTGATCCTTGTCAATTGCACCCACCTGTACACGTGTAAATTGTCTGTTACCCTCCGTGTATTTCGTAATCTCCCTAATTCAGTACATATTGGTGTATCTTCCCACTCTGCACCTGTTTACAGACCTTCCCACTGCCGGAAGGAGCTGTCACCTTCCAGATGCAGGGCACACCCTCAACAACCGGAAGTCATCACGAAGTGGATCTTGTCTTGCCCTACCGGAGTACTGGACCCTCTCTTCCGGAAGTGATAATTTGCATCCCTTCTAACTATGCGGAAGTCATTTACATCCCCTTCTAACTATGCGGAAGTCATTTACATCCCCTTCTAACTATGCGGAAGTCATTTCTCCCCTTCTAACTATGCGGAAGTTACTTTCTGATCTCCCTGTTTATATGCGCACCATCAGTAGTCAAGCGATATATTATATGCACTATCGGCTGCCCTCCTTTTTTAATCAACCAATGTCTCCTGCGGCTAATATATAATGAAAAAATCACAGATCAAGTCTTTCCTTGAATTGTTAAATTGGGGATTTGCAAAGCCTTCCTTAGCATTACGTTTAACTCAATGTCAAGATTATTTCACACGCCTTGTTTTTATGACAAGTGACAGCTATTTATTGTCATATTTACGGATTACGGAACTAGGGTTGACATCCTTTGAAAATGAAGATGTTTGCATAAATTACAGACATATTGAGCGTGCACATCCTTCAGCCAATGAATTACTGTTTTGACTTGATTACGGTAGTTTGACCTACTACACAGGATCAAATGGTTGTGTAACCCTTGTTCAAATCTGATTTTCACCCATCAAAAGTCCCGAGAGGCAACGCAAATCAATATACGATATTCGTATAGAACTGCCGCGGGGTAAACTATTGATAGGTTGAGTGATCAAAGAAATATAAGTTCAAGGTGTTTGACGATTGTTTTAATCAACACAATATCAGCTTGGAAATACCTGAAAGTTTTCTTACCTAAGATCAATGTGGAAAATACAAAAATATACCCTTGTCTAGATTTTTATACGTTAAGGCAGATATAACCTTTATGCTCTAATGACAGTTCTAATAAGGGCCATCCTTAAATTTGAACTAAAGGACGTCCGCAAAAATTCGGCTATTTTCGACCCTTCCCTCCCCCTTGTCCGCAAACATCCGCATTTTAGGAACCTCTCCCTCCTCCCTGGACGTCTGCATTTTTCTTGAAAATCTTTTGAGATATCATATTTGGACCTAAAATTTCACTATTTTTTAGTGAGTTAACCGTCAAATCAGACCAAAATTTCCATAAACTGCGGGCGTCCGCATTTGGCCAAATACCACCTCATCTTGAACGTCCTTTATGGATGGCCCCTAAGCTCAATCTGAAGTTGGTTCCGATATCTGACTCTGACTGTTGGAAGGTTGTAATATTAAGATATGAGTTGTGGGGCATGATAAGCAGTTATAAGCTGTTGAAAAACTTACCAACTGCGCGGCGTACCAGAGCTTGGCAACAACCAATCCGCGTGAAGTATTACACTTGCACAATGCGGTGATTGGTTGAGCCACTGCGCGTTGTTGGTAAGCATTTGAGCCGTTTGTCATAAATAAGCTGCCTTTCTAACCTCCGAAAGATGGGCTGATGAGACCCCTTTGTCAGCTCTGCTGTGTTCTTGCAGCAGGTATTCTACTCCAGGTAGTAAAGTAAAGTTACTCTATAATTGAGGTGATAGTATCTGTCTGAAGCCTCCTAGTCGCTCCTCTGACGTTTCCCTTGCTCCTGGTTACTTCGTGAATAGGACCAGTCAAATGTTACCCTTCCCGAACGTATAAAGTGTGTGTTAAAACCCGCCTCGGATAATTACCCCAGTATAATATCTCTAGCTTGGCTTCCAAGTTTAAACGTTAACTTACAAGGAAATTACTTATAACTGCAATTCTTCGTAATATTCCATGCCTGATCAATGAGGCATGCAGTTTGTACGGATATATGTTATATTTGTACGAGACTGGGGCATTGGTTTGATAACACAGTCTAATACTCATACCTTCGTAGAAATTTTTATGGGCGTTTTAAAATAATTTTCTATTTTTAATGATAACTCAAAATAATATTTGCTACTTCTAGTAAAGTAAGTATTACGTATTTTCGTTGAGAATATTAATTTTGTGTGCATTTTGTGAACAGTTGTCCCACTTTTCACTAGAGAAGTGAAAATCGTTAGTGTTACCGATATCCGTAACTTACAATCGCGTTGCAATCAATAGAATCTTCTTGTGAAAATAGCAACTGTTTACAATAAATTAAAACATCGCATTAAATTTGAAAGTGCTAATATCGACATTTCAAATTTGAGATGTAAAAAATGAACTGGCTACTCTCGATAATCCTAGAGTTGACAGCAGTTTTCCTGTTCACACACGCCAGACGGTTACGGAGCTACCAGAGACACACAGACATAGACTATGGGGACCCAGGTAAAATTCTTCCATTTTTTTCCTTTTTCCTTCTTTTTCTTTCTTTATGCTTGGTTGCTTATAACTGCTTTGTTGGTGTTTGCTGATATGGATTGCTGCTAATATTGCGTAATAATCCATCGGTGTGTCGTTTTAGGACGTAGACCATGAGGATTGAGGACTTAGGTAAACTTCATTCTGTCTGCGATTATCCTATAATATCCGAAAGTTTCTGAATCTAAACCCTCTTGTAGGTATCATTCAAAATCTATGATTTACTGCTTTCCTAAGTTCTTTTCGAGTGTTAGGCGCAGTTATCATTTCAGAAAAATGAGCTGCTCAATAAGCTCTAATTCAATGATTAGGTAGCTCTTCAAACCCTGAGAATTGAAAATAATTGTTTCTGGACTTCTTGGTACTGTTGACAAAATATGTCATTTGGCCCAATTCTGATCTCCTTTGATTTAGTAATTTTATGAACTTTGTGCTAAATACCCATAATATAATGACTTTTTCCTTTGACTGGATTTGATGTTTGAAATCAAAATTCCTTGTAAAATTTTCCCATCAGCCATAGATAATCATTATCCACTCTGAATCTATGCTAATAAAGTTGATCTCTTATTTGAGATCGTGACTATGCAAATTCACATGATTGTAACTTTCATAACTCCATATTACTCTACTACTCTACCTTTTCCTAGACTTTACGCTATGATTCCTATGGATATATATTATTAGACTTAAACTGCCAAATTTAAAGTATGTGACAAATTCTCAGTTTGATATTTCCAGAGAGGTATTGACAGGCGTAGATTTACAGTTTGCCTCTAATTTGGTATACTGCTACCGTCAAATTCCACGGTCTCTGAATTTCTAACGGAGTTTATCATATACGTGTATGTCCCATTCTTCGAGCGCGAAAATTCCTGAACGAAACTTTCGAGCTTTCGTTTTTATTCATTCATGTGATGTTATGAAATTTTTGTAACTTTCTGTTTTGATCTGGCTTATAATGGGGCTGTGTAATTTTTACAGTTACAACCGTTCAACACTCCTTAATTAGCGCAAAACCCAACAATGCTTCAAATATTTAAGCCAAGTTACAAGGTTGCTGCTGTGCTGCTTGAGGCATCTGGCATATCATCATTATGTCACCTGCTGTAACTCAGTTGCAGACAGCGATACATTCCACATGTTTTAACGGATTACGCCCGTCATTCAGGCACATTTCATTTTGCACTTTTGGTTTTATGCACCTCTGCCAAAATTAAATTGGTGGTTTTTGGTGCCCAAACAGTGAATTGAAAACCATTGATATCGACTTGCAAATCAGCGAGGATAAATACCTTCGAACCCCAAAATTGTTACTCTTCATCATTAATTCAGGGTAAACATGTGAAACAGTGAATTTAAAACCATTGATATCGACGTCACATCAGCTTACCCTAAAAGATATTTAAAAATTTTGAAAAATATACGAATAAATCAAATGAAAATTCATATCTTTCGAGTTATTCGCGCTTCAAGTTATGAACACAAGGTAAAAATATTCACCACTGATTATAATCAGCTGTTTTCTTCATTTCATACGGGAAAAAGGTACATCGAGGGATATTGTAACCAGTGCTCATTTCAGGTTATGAAGAAAGGTACATCGAGGGGTATTGTAACCAGTGCTCATTTCAGGTTATGAAGAAAGGTACATCGAGGGGTATTGTAACCAGTGCTCATTTCAGGTTATGAAGAAAGGTACATCGAGGAGTATTGTAACCAGTACTCATTTCAGGTTATGAAGAAAGGTACATCGAGGAGTATTGCAACCAGTGCTGTTCCACCTACTCGCACGGCAATGAGAAGTGCGGCCTCGCCCTTAACTCCCACAAATTCGCCTTCGAGCTCATGAGGAGTCTCACCAAAGACACCGCCATTCCCGATAACATCGTTACATCTCCCTTCAGGTATACTGTCAATATTTGACTTTCAAAAATCTAAATTCGACAATTTAAAATGCATAGGACTATTTGATAATCAGACAAAAATATTTATTTTGTTCAAAAAGGAGCGAGTTCCTTTCGAAATTTGGTTTCGATATTTCTAAAAGACTCGCTCTTATAAAATCATAAATCTTATATTATCAATTTATCCATTTTCATCGATTTTCCTATGTTTAATCGTACGGAAATTCTTAATTTATTCGATATCCGAAACGGAAACTAGGAATTGCTATTGCTATCGGATTATACATCCTGTGATTTAATGAAATACTGCAATCTGCGATATCTACCCACATTTTTGGTGCTATAGACCTCACAAAACTTGATTACTTCCGCAAAAGACTGCAGAACATTCCCCGTTTTACCCGGAAAGTTTTATTGGATGTCATCCTACTTCAAATTTGTAACATATTCTGCCTGTGTATCAATTCTACTTTATTTGTTGCAACATCCCACAACATTCTTGCGAACATCTTACTTTATCTCGAACAAATCTGAGCAGATTAACCCGGATTTCTCAGAAATCTCCACTCCCTGCAGCCTTTCTAATTCTCAGATGTTACAATAAACCTAACGTTTTACATTCTTTAGTACCATTGTTAGGGCATCATTATACATACTTAAACATAATATTATAGACAATTGCTTTATTGCGCGGAATGCATGGAATTCGGGATAAATACCTCAACTGGAGCCTCGTATCGTTTAACTAGAAAATGTAACAGCTATGCTGGTCATGGGATAAGTAAAGGTGAATGAAACATCAAAGTCGAAAGTAGGTGATTCAATATAAATTTCCAAAGAATACCCAATAATTGTCGGAAGTGTTACTGTGACATTTCTTGCCATTAGTTGATAATTGTCACGCCTTGCGCTGGAACTCTACCTCAGTACTAGTAGTGCAATGACATGAATACATCTCAGCTTAAAGATAATCCATATGATATTCAATTCAATAAAACGAATCGCCACAGCGATTTAGCGCCGGTCTTGATGAGCCATGAACGCTGATTTTATCTGATTTTTCCGATATATAACATCTTGATGCTGATTTTAGACAATTTTATCAGACAGGCCCTCCAGTTCCCACTCTACTTCAAACACCTCCACGACCACCTTGATGCGCCCTCCCTGAGATACGACAGTGAGAAACCCGTGAGAATCAGATCATGACAGGCCTCCAGTTATACCATTGCTGCGTGAAACACCTCCAACGACCACCTCCATGGTAACGAAGCGTGCGCCCTCATGAGACCATGGTAACGACGGTGTTTCCATGGGCCTCGTAGCGTGAGTTAATATCATTGCTGCGTGAGTTGCCATGGCAACGTAGCGTGAGTTGCCATGGCTAATTAGCGTAAGTTGCCATGGCAACGTAGCGTGAGTTATACCATTGCTGCGTGGGTTGCCATGGCAACGTAGCGTGAGTTGCCAAACACGTTTCCAAGATAGGCGTAATGAAAAACGGGCATAATTCATTGTAAAATTAAAACTGTGGCAAGGACTGCAAAATTGGTTAAATTATTCGACATGATTGTATCATCATGTTGGATTTGTGCAATTGGAAGTGTTAACGGCGATCATGCTTTAATAATCACTCCACTTTCGCTCGTCCAGGGTTTTCTACGAAAGGGACAGAGCGACGAGTGAGAAATCCTTCGTGCAAATGGCCTCCCACTACTACAACGTTAGTGTGCGAGGGGTGACCTTCAAAGCGGACCCCTACCACGCGTGGATGTCAGTGGCGGACTTCATCAAGGAGAGCAGTAACGGCTTCCTGGACCTGTCCTTCCAGCAAACCCTCGCTGCAGAGCTGGTCTTCGTTAACACCGTCTACTTCAACGGGACCTGGAAGTTCGAGGTGCCCACTGACGGCAACAAGCACATGACCTTCTACCGGGACTTCAGGTACAGAAACCAGTGCAACATTCAACCAATTGGGTGAATTCAGAATTACGATAAAAGGGACATTTCGTCCAGAAAATTATAAGGATCACAAATAGAACTACGATTATAGATTTGTAAATTTAAATCAGATATTCATCCCTGATTTTCTTTCTAACTTTCCGTTGATGACGGATTTTCCTCGGTTATTAACGCCTAACTGTACAGGAGCGGTGGTAGCGTGGGACTCGTGGAGGCATTCGAGGTGACGGACGTTTTCCGGACGGGTGTAATAATGGACCGGAGAGAGCTGTACGGAGACAAGATACGAGTTGTGGAGCTCCCTTACTCGGACGACCAGTTCTCCATGTACATCTTCAAATCAGGTAAGTTTGGGGTTCTTTCTGTGGTGGCAAAAATGGGGAATTCTTGGGCATTTTTTCGAAGAAAAGTGGTGTCATGACAAACTTTCTATAACTTTGAGGGATCGTTCAAGTGACTTTTTAGCACTTCATAGAGTGGCGCCTGTCGGGTCCGTTTTGGGATACTTCCCAAGGGTCCATTTTGGGATACTTCCCTAGGGTGCATCCCGAGGGATGTATCCGGTTCAGACCCGTAGCCCACAGGGCGAGGGTCTAAACCAATATAAGGACCCCATCACTCATCAGACATGTGTATCTGTATTATTGACACCTTTGAAAACGTAGATATTGTTACTTTAACACCTCATAAAGTGTTTTTCGACCCTACTTACCTTCCTGATTATTATAGTAGCCTAACGTTAGTATCTGTTTTACGGAGTATTATCTACTTTGAGACTGTACCGCATTGTAGAAATAGCGGGAACCCACAAAGTTATTGCACCTTGTCCCTATATTATAACTGATGGGTATCAAGACTAGTAACATAGTTAGTAAAACAGAGTCTAGAATAGCGCTGCTAGGCACCGAAAAGCAAATACGGGATTGAATATATTCAAATATTATATTGTATTCTATGAAAGTTGGACAAAAATATTCCAGTACTTAGATATTCCAGTAGGATGTTATCAATTCAATACTTTATTACTTTGGCTGTGATTCTCAGGTCAAAGTGTGAGTTATGACGATTACGTCACTTCCTATTACCCAGTTATCCCCTGTGATATCCACATACCACAGCATAGAAGTGCAGTGATTTGGCCTGTTTATCTCTCTGTTTTATCACTATTGTTAGGTAGATTAGTCTTCCTAACTATTGTTAGGTAGATTTGTCCGGGCATCCAATTGAGTATTTCCATCTACATTAATTGATAAATTGTCTGAGTTCTAACTCTGAAACCTCCCGCAGAAGAAGGCAGACTCTCCCTGAACTTCATGGAGGAAGTTATCAAGGGCATGACCATCGGCGAGATCAAGGAGAACATGATGCAGAAGAGCATGGTCACTCTCACCATCCCCAAGTTCTCCATCACCTACCAGGTACCCATTATTTTAATCTACAAACCACAGTTCTAGTAAGATGTGCTGTGATTTGAACCGATCATATCTGTGTTGTTGTTATTATCTCAGCTTGATGAATGATTACGAACTCATTTGAATTAATGGGAAATTTTCAATGACCCTGGTTGACTGGTTTATATCTTTATTAGTCTGAATTTTATGCCATTCTTGAAAAGCTCACAATGCTATATCACACTGCTTGCTATCACATAGTTCTGTGATTCATTTCAATGGCAGCTCGCTATTCATATGGTATATAGCGACGAACATTGAAAGTATTCAAAATAAACTGGTATAAAGTATACCAGTCTATTTTGATGCTTTCAATGCTGGCTACCCCATGTTCCATCTTCAGGCGGAATAGACTGGTATAGTATTCCAGTGTTTTTTGAATGCTTTCAATGCTAGCTACCCAATTATTCCATCTTCAGGCGGATATCTCCCAAGCTCTCATGAACATGGGAATAAGGCGACTCTTCTCCAAGTCTCACACCAAAGGACCAGAGCTCAACAACATCTTCACTCACTCTGACGTTTCAGCCGACCGACTCATCCACACTGCAAAGGTTTGTTTTTTCATTCATTTCCGAAGTGAAACAGGTTCTTCACTTTACGTGGCAAGTAACTATAATGAATGAGCTTCTTTTTGTTGAAAATGGGCTGCATCCTTCCACAATTGGCTACATTTTTTCTAAATTGGACTGGAAAGAATTTACACCGACTCCTTCTCGCAGATCCAAGTGACAGAAGCAGGAACAGAAGCAGCAGCAGCCTCCATGGCGACCATCTCTCGGATTTTCAACGAGCCGATGAAGATCACATTCTCCCACCCCTTCGTGTTCGTCATATACGACAGCTGCAACAACCTCATAATGTTCCAGGGCAGAGTGATCGACCCCACGCGCTGAGTTGGTACAGAGGAACGAGCGACTCAGCTGGGTTGCAATCCATGCTCCTTTGTGTGTGTCTCTGACATGCGGTGATCAAGTCACGACACTATGTGCATTAGGCCACGAATACTCGAGCAACAAGACAAAAGCAAAACGTAGCATTCCGTTAGGTACCAGACATTTAGGTAGCTAATACAATGCCAACGAAGATAACCTTAGTCGATGTAGGAGACATTGATTTTTAACTGTAATAATTATTATTATTTTTTCATTGAGGTGTTCTATGCCTCAATTTTAATACTTATGATAGATCCTGTACTTTGGTACGGACGATGATCTATGTATGACATGCATGCGTACCACTCCCGGAACTACGGTACGATACAACTGTAGTCTGTATAGCGCCGTCGGCGTTAGTGACTTGATATCAAAATACCTGTTTTATATTTTATTTCACTTTTATATATTACATTAAATTGATTTTGTGGCTATACAGAACGTGTTCGATAATAAGAAACATTGGATCGTATAGCCACTGAAACTTTAAAGACAGTAATTTCATGTTGTTAGACAAATTGAAATGTTTGAAACTATTTTCTGTTTTCAAGAACCATCATATGGTTCTGAATGGAACAAAATGACCCCTTGAAACGTGCTGTTGGCAGCTAGTGAGAATTTATATTGCTTGCTGGGTGCTTACAGCTACCAAAGGATATAGTCAGGGATTTAGATGGCAAAAGTCTAGTTTTTGAGTTCACTCTTTAAATATTCATCATTTACTTTAGTTTAGTTGTTTATGTATACTTAGTTTTCTTTCAAATTATGTCCTTTCTGTGCAATATTATTTTCAATACATTATCAAATGTATTTGGAAATTTTTCAATGGAAGAATTTCATTTAAAATATTGTTTCTTAAAAATCTTGTTTATTTTAGTTTGTTAATGATCTTTATTTTAATAGTAATTTAAAACTTAGAACACATCTCAATGGCATATAAATACGTTTAGAATCTTTAATCTAGTTTTGATCTTGGGTGAATAGGTTTCTATTAGTACTATGAATGATGTTATTGCAGATAAAACTTTTAAAAATGTTGATTTCGCTAATACGTTTTGCTTAAATGCATTGATCTTATCTTTGCTTTGATGGCCATGATTTCAACCCAAAAAAAGTTGGTAACTTTTCAAAATATTTGTATCTTTTAAATATTTGCTACATTTGTCAGTAGAAATCTGAAGAAAAATTGTAATACATAATTGTGCACTGAATCGTATTTGTTTTTTATAACATAGTTATGATTTCTAATTCTCCTTAAACGCTAATTGACTTTTCAAGGAGGGAAATGATTGGATTTGGTAGAAAATCAGAAGGGCGCCTCTAATAAAACACATGAATGAATCAGTATCGCTATCTATAAATATCAAAATGTTCATGGAGCAGTGTCTACTTCGATGACCCTTGTAGGTAAAGGTCATACTCATCTATTTGTTCTTGTTTGAGGAAAAATTCGAAATTTTGGATCTTGGAATCTTCCTCATTTGCTGGCTTAAAAATAAAAATTTCAAGCTTTTCTTTGTTGGAGAGAATTATTTCAAGATCCTCAAGACATTTTCTTTCCATGATCATCTCTTTTGAAATAAAACTTGTCAATTAACTAACATCTACATAGCACGTTGGGAAGATTGGAAATTGCTGCCTACGTCCTTAACGTCTTGATGGGGTAGTCATTCATAGTTTCGAAAAGTTCTATAAATATATCAATCTATAATTATAAATTGTATTTTGTTCATAAATTGCCTTTGACGACGACTTGCGACAAATTCTGCCACCCTTTGATTTATGCCGAAAAATAGTTAAGTCTGTTACCAGAGATTTTCATCAGTAATATATAGGAAACAGTTGTCGTCACAATTTCCCAATCTGTATATGAAATTCTAAAAACTGCCCTGCCGACTGGTTCCTCACCTTCATCTTTCAAACCTCTGTGGGTGGAGTATAATTGTTTACTTGAGTGTAATTTATTTCGCGCCGTTCGTTGCCCTGGTGAGAGCAGAGTTAAGCACGTGCACGCTCTCTCCGGTCCACGTGTAACCTAGTCGTGTTTGGTGTGCGGTCACCTGTCCATCGGCCGCAACTCTACGGCAGAGCAAAACACCCCGGAAAGTGTTTAAATGTCTGAAGAATTTATCAGCTTAGTAACTGGGGTTTTAATATTTGTTACACTTACTGTAGTAATAGCACTCCACTTTTCATACGGAATTCGGAACTTTTCTCCTCAGCTCGCGGCTTGTCCTTGGAGCTGGGGGGTTGCAAGTGATTGGATATTAACTGCACACTATCTCAAGCCATACACTGCACGGTGTGTCGCTAACACAGCACACACGCCAATGTTAATCACGCAGTTTAACAGCTGCTAGAGGTAATATTCATCGCCCTTTACTCGACCCAGGTTTTGCTAACAATCAACCCGGGTCTGGGTGGCTGCTTTATAAGTCTTAGAAGCACTCCGAGTTTTAAATTCCTCCTTCAATCATCTTAGTCTCTAAAATTGTCAACTTCTATTGTATTCAAGACATGGAATCTTTGAAGCTCTTCATGATTGAATGCTTTCCCTACAAGTCCAAGAGCTGGCTCATCAAAAGATTATTATGGCCGTCTAACGGGCTCGTCGAATCCCATCAAAAGTGTATGGATTCGAGGAAAACATTCAGTTTCTCAGCATGTAATCCTATAATGTCACCGAGTTAAAAGTATTGATTATTCTGGAAAATTATCCCATCTGTACACGTGCCCGTTAACAAGTCAGTACCACGCCATGGGGTTAGTGCTGGTGTAACCCACTCTGAACTCTCTCAGCTGTATGTTGCATCAACGTCCGGTACTCGCCTGGTACTCCTCTAATTTTATAATAATTAATATTCTCTGAGACACTATGAGAGTGGGGAGAAATTTACAAAGGATCATATATTTTGTAAGACTGAGAGTCATTCGTGAGCTGATGATGCTCGAATTTAATCTCTCTAGTATATGATTTTGGTCTTAATAATAACACATGTACGGATTTAATCAATTACGTCATGGCAGATTAGTATTTTGGATCGAGGAATAATATTATTTCTTGACAGATTACCTTCTCACGCATGAAAGGAGCATTCAAAAGTTCAAATACTAGAATAAATAAAATGAACATTTTTGAGATCCTTTAATGTAGATTTTTGACAGTTTAATGGCCTCTGATATTCATGTTGCCCTTTAGTTAAAGGAATTGGAATAACTATAAGGGGCTTTTTCGACTTTTCGAGATGAAACCAAATATAAAATTTCATGTAGCCTCATGAGAACACATCCTCAATACTGAGGAGTTAAAATCTCACATCTGAATGTGACAGCACATTCGTAGAACTGAAGATACAATTTAATGATTTTCGGCCCTTAGGATGCTGATTACTCAGAGTCAGAACTAAGGACTCGTATACTCAGAACTGATGACTCAGAACTGAGGACTCAGATTCTTTAGACTGAGAACGTTGAATAGGGATCCTCTAACAGAGATTACAGATTCTCAATTCTCAGGATGTTCATCCTCAGTTGTGAAGATCTGAATCCAATTTTCCCAAGATCTATGTCCCATTTTCTAAGGATCTAGATCCTCCGTTCTGAGGACCTTCATTTTCAGTCCTGTGGATTTCCATACCTCTTTTATTGTCAGTTCTGAAAATCTGCATTTTCATGTTCTAGGATTTGCGTCCTTCGTTCTCAAGATCTGCGTCCCAAGTTCTGAGGATCTACATTGAAGGCGTGTTGCATCCCCAGAACTGAGGACGCAGATCCTCAGAAATGAGTACGTAGATCCTCAGAAATGAGGACGCAGATCCTGAGAAATGAGAACGCAGATCCTGAGAAATGAGGACGCATATCCTCAGAAATGAGGACGCAGATTCAGGAAATTGAGGGATTTAGATCAAAGGAGGATGAGATCTGTGGGAAGGAGGCAAGGAGTATTCCTAGAAAGGAGGACGTAGATCTTAGAAACTGACACATGTAGACTTGGAAATGAGGATTTAGATCTTGTGAATATTTGATCTCAGAAATGAGGGACGTAGATCTCTAGGAATGAGGATTTAGATCTTTGAAATGATAATTTAAGATCTTGTGGAATGGAGTATTTAGATCTCAGGAAGACGCAGACTTGCAATGAGGATTTGGGATTTTGTAGAGGACGCAACTTCAGGAAGAGATCTAGAATGAGGAGATCCTAAACTGAGGGGAGACCCTCAGACTGAGCACGAGATGGAAAACTCAAACTGAAACTGCACCATAAATTGATGTTAACTCAGTTGAGGATCATCCCCTGAATTGGATGTTTTATGTGACCCTCATAACGCAGTTCTCAGAAATGACGATGAAGATCCTCGAACTGGGAACCCCAAATTAAACTTCTCATGAACATCCCAGGGGGATGGGCCCGAACTGAGGATTTTTCATCTAGAAGAGGGGAAACCCAGAAAAGGAGATCAGAACTGAGGAGGTTTAAAAAAATAATTTTAGAAACTAGACTTCTTTTTTTGGGTATTCCCCCTGAGGATATGTCCTAGTTCTGGGAAACCTCCCCAAATCTGTGAAATGGGTTTTGAGGGTCGGGCCCCAGTTCTGAGAATCGGTCTCAGTTTTTAGGACCGGTCCAGTTTTAATTAAATTTTTTCGTTTTGAGGGTCTGCCTGTTTTGGGGTTGTCTCAGATCTGTGATTTGTCCCCAACCCGGGTAAAAATAATGCTTGGGGTCTTCCCCGTTTTGGGAGTTCCCCAAAAGGCCTGAGTATCCAGACAAATTTAATTTTTTTTATCCAAACCATCCATAGCCTAACCAAACCCCAACCTTTTAAACCTAACCCCAAAACTTGGGGCCCAACTTTACCCCAACCCTATCCTAAAGCCTAGTGCTTAAAATTTTCTGAGGATCATTTTAAAAGATAATGAAGGCCCCGCTTATGGGGAACTGTTTTGGGGCTTTGTCCTACACCTCAGTTCTGGGGGTCTTTAGAGGGGTTGACCCCCGACGGGGGGCAAAAGGGGGCCAGACAACGCCTGGCAATGAAGGAACCAAACCTTGGGAGAAAAGCGAATAAAGGGGTTTTTGTTTGGATATAAACCGGGTTTTAAAAAAAAAGCCACGCAAACCCTTAAAATAATTAAACGGTAAAGGTATTTTAAAAAAATTTTAAAGGCAATGTTTAATAAGGCCCCCCCC